>JBAIZL010000002.1:259948154-260168154 GCA_036971475.1 Prosapia bicincta
TATATATATATATATATATATATATATATATATATAATCATACTTATTTAAGTTTATCAATTAATATTTAAAATATGCTTTTTGACTGTTGTTTGTTTTCGAACAATATGTATTTACATTCTGTAAGTCTGAGAATTACTTCAACATAAATTATTTGTCTTCTGACATTTGTTTCCTATACTAATTTTGATTTGTTAATTCCTAACCAGTTTCACTTACGACCTGTTATGCTAGGTTAATTTTTATATATTTTCGTATCAGAACTAGCTAATGTTTTAATTATTCTATTTTAGCATCCAAACAAACTTAACAGTTCCTTAATCATAATTACTGTATTTTTACCCCTTTATTTGTTTACAAAGAACATCATTGTTCATCTATATATTAATTTTATTTCAGTATACATTATGAACAACCCTTTTAATACATTTTCTTTGCCTCTAATATAAATAAAGCCATTATTTTTATAACATAGTTTAATCATTATGTTTTTTTTTTAATTTAACAGAAGTACTTGAATTTTCATTTTCCCCAAAAATAAATAAATTTACAACATTTTAGATTTGAACAAGAAGAAAGCAACTACATTTTAATTCGTGCCGTTTCCTGGGTCCTTGTTAGCTTCCACAGTTTGGCTGGCCAGATTTTGTGGAGTGAAGATCTTGTCCATAGTCTGCTTGCTTTCCTCCACATTCCTTTGTTTCGCATTGCCACAAATTTAATTTTTTTTAAAGTTAACACTTTTAACTCATAAAAAAGAGGAGCAAACCGAGCATCATCCAACGTTGGCAGCATCTCCAGACTTACTGACCTGTCCTCCTCTTCTGTTTACAACACCACTACAAATCTTCGGATCACCTGATGTCCCTGATCCAATCAGTAACCTTCTTCGAAAATGACGTAGAATCATACGATCTACCCGTTAAAATTGTCTGATCCCTACGTCACTATTTTTGGTGTTTGTAAAATATCTGTAGTTTAGTATAAAATTTTAAATCTGGCCGTAACTTTTAAAATCTTGAATTTTGGCGATTTCCTTGTTCTTGATGTTCTTTTTAATTTTTTGTCTGCACATTTTCAAATATCGATGAACTTTCTACATGAATTTTGCCTTTTCTTTCCCTTTTCTTGATTGCTGCATCTATCTCCTTCAAATCAAAAATAATAAAAAAAACTCCCCCCTTTAGGAATAGCTTTACTTTATAAAGTTTCTTTGAAAATAGCTGCTTATGGCACTGTATTTATATTTGTTTATTTTCAAAATTTAAAATTTTATATTTTTTAATTTTAAAATTTCAATTGTAACGCTTGAATTCTCAATTTAAGTCTATTACAGTATGTGTGTGCACACTCGTTTGTCTATGTATGTGTGTGTGTAAATAATTGTGCAAAACTCTGGCCCCCTAAATATCATTATAGAAATGAGACTGCCATGTATGGTGAAACAATAATCACCTCATCGAATAAAGCCAGACAGTGAAGTCATCACGCAGCACACTTTGCTGACAGAAACTAATTAAAGTTAGTATTGTAAATCATCTGAATGGGCCACTTAAATTTTCATGGCTGCATAGGCCGTCGACAAAATACAGTTTCTGCACTTAACCTATGCAAAAATCAATTGCAAATATTGCCTTTATTAACTTTAATGGTTTTAAAAATATATTTCAAACAGGTGGTATTAGCATTAAGAATTGTAAATGTAATGCAGGTGTAAATAAATGTGTAGATAAATAAATCTGGTAGCAAATAGCATGTTTAAAGTATTTAATATTATTAATTTTCTACAAACATCTATTTCATGTATCTTTTTCTTCATTACACAAAATGAAAATATTTTTCTTTTTTATTAATATATTGAAGCAGGCAAATTTTAATGAAGTATTTTTTTTTCAGTTATAGATTCACACAAATTGCAGTTGATCCACAGATTAAGACTCCTGGAGGCAAAACCTATGATGTTCTTTTTATTGGAACAGGTATACTACTTTCACATTTTCCTTTATTTAATTTGTTCCAGTTAAAGTATAGTCTTTATTATGTTCCATATTTGGATGTCCTAACTCAAGTCTTTGGTTTGTGTGTTATCACTCAGAATCTCTCTCTCTCTCTCGCTCACTCTTTCTCTTTTCTTCCTCTGGGTGTTGCTGGTTCTTTATGACCTCATTTTTTTCATATTGTTTTTTCAAAAAAAGGACATTTGAGGATAAAAATTTATAAAAAAAACTATTTGTAAATTTGTTTAACATTCTGATAAACATGATGGAGCTCTCTAAAACGTTCTATAGTTTCCAACCTGATAAAAATTTTTGTTTTTAACACATAGACTCACTTGTTAATTAATGTTCAGCATAAGTTAAAAGCCTTCTCTCACACAGGCTCTTAAATACAAGCCAAAATAAACCATCGGTAGACATGTTTTTTTAATTAACAAGATTGGTTGAAAATGATTAAGACTAATTTTAAACTACTTAACTAAGTGAATACGTAATTGCTTACTTGCTGACGCGTTTCAAAATGCTCGTTCCTTTTACGGAGCTAACCCTCTACTCCTTCACTATTAATCAGTGAATTCAAGATGATTACCTAAAGAAACTTCAATGATTAAAAGTTAAACATTTTTTATTTATGAAAACTTTCAACTTAGAATCATAATTTACATATACATTTGATTACTTTTCCTGTTTTCTTAACATTACAATATTTTTCTTTGTTGGCTAGTTTCGGAATAACTCCATCCTCAAAACTTTAATAGTACTCTTGAAGTAGGAAAGGCAGCAAAATGTACTCAAATGTACACAATATTTCTAACAGAAGTGAAAATAAGTATATTAAAAATTTCATATTTTACATTTGATTTAAAATTCTTTGTTAAGAAACAAACTCTATAACAAAACAAACTCTTATTAATTTTATCTTTTATAACAATTTATCTATGAAGTTATACGTAAATGAAAAATCCTTATAAATAAATTACTAAAAGTATTGAATGTACATGCCTTCCAGAATCCCAAGTGAAAAAATTGTGTCATGTTTCATTTAAATCTCTTAAAATAAATTGAAAAAATGTTCACTGTATCATTGAAAGTTGGATATGTATTGTTTGTCAGTAATGTAAAGTGGGAATAAAATTACTTAAATTGTTCCCACTCCAAGCCATAAAACAACCAGTTGCTTAGATCACAGCCTTCACTTTGTCTTGACGGGGTTGAAACCAGCTGTATATGAAACTTTAATATCTCACTCTTTATTAGTTAAATAAAATATTGAAAAAATATTTTTTGTGTATTAAAATTAACTAAGAATTATTATGTGTAATGTCAACTCTTTGTGTGTCCTCCAGGAAATGACAAGAGTGTATAGGTTAAACAGTGCCCCTATTTTTCATTTTCATTTTTTTGAGTATTTTAATTTTTATTTTACTGATTTTTCTCAATGAACTACTTATTCATTAATGTTGAGTGAATTTTTTGCATTGGAGAAAATTCAAGTTATAATGGCCTAAAGAAATCAAAATAGGAATTGTCAAACAAGAAGCATTTTTATAATTTACACTATTATTACAACTTTTCATCAAATAATTGTCAACCTTTGTACCTAGCAGGACGCCGCCAGTAGAGGCTTTGCTTCGTAAAAGGAACGATTGTCTCAAAACATGTTAGCAAACAAGCCCTTATGTATTCACTTAGTTAAGAATCATTTAATTATAGTTTAATCAGTGAATTCAACATAAATAAATGAAACCTCTAAACCACAAATGACTTTTTTCTTTTATTAAAAACCTTATGTACATTTCGATTGCATAGCAATCATCCTCAGAGGTAATTTACAATAAAAATACCTGAGGTAAAGATGAACCTGGAGTAGTGAATTCAAGATGATTACAACAAGCAACTTTAATGCAAATAGTTTGAACAATTTAAGGTTTAGATCTTATATTTTTAGAATTAATTTTGTATTAAATAATATCAAAGTTAATGCTACTCTAGGGTTGTTTTTGTGTATTTTTATGTATGTTAATGTCTATAAATCTGTATTAATAATACAACTTATTAATACTCACTTATCTAATAAGTTCTTATCTTTATTGTACTTATTAGAACTGAAATTTTTATTTCAGATAATGGTTATATTTTGAAGACCGTCAATGCAGATTCTGCAGATACTGTCGAAAGAGTTAACCCAGTTTTAATTGAAGAAATACAGGTCTTTCCACTTAATGTGTCCGTAAGATCATTAAAAGTCGCACGAATAGACAACCAAGAAGGTCGACTGATTGTGGTTTCTGACTCTGAAGTAATATCAATACGATTACATCGCTGTGATAAAGTTTCTGCTTGCAGGTAAATTTTAAATCTTTAAAGATTACTGCACAGTATTCATATGAAAATATAGTTCTATGTAAAATAGGAACATTGTTATTTTATGTACAATTTAGACAATAAATTTTGTCAGTGAATTTATCTTCTTCATACTTATCACTATTTCAGATCTGATTTAGTAAAGTCTATCAATTGTTTTAAACAAGGAAACGTCCTTGGCGTTTCCAAGAATAAGTGGATATAGTTATTTTTTATTAAATTTTTGTTAAAACTTTATTATTTTAACCTTTGTAGCCTTATTTGTTGAGGTATTATTTCTCATCTTTGTATCATTTAGAAATACTTTCATTTTTATTGAAATTAAATTAACATTTCTTAAAACATAAACTTTTTTTAAAAAATATCAACTTTAACCCAACTTTAAATAGAAATAAATTATAATGTGATATGATTAATTTTAATAATTTTTGTTATTTTATCCCGCAAAATATAATCAATAAAACATGCAGATATATAAAGATCACTTTAAAAGTTTTACTGCACTGATAGAGGAAAACTGTTGCTATGCTGGATGTTATTTTGTAACAAATTTCATCAGCACTATGCACTTATTTGTAAAGAACTAGCAGAGTAGGTCTACCCGTCCTTTGTATTTGGTTGACGTGTATTTCTATTGTACTATGACATTTTTGGAGTATAACTAACCTTGAAAGATGGATAAGAACAAAAATTTACTATCACCTGTTTAAATGTGTTTAAAAGTGACTTTTACAGATGATTAAAAACACATTTACTATTTGCACGATCAAGCCGAGTATGTAATGAAGTATAGATATTGAGTGTTAAGGGAGTTTTCAAGGCCAGTGAGGTGGTGTCCTGATGGAATTTCTAAATAAAAATAGGCCTATATGTTAACCAGAGACTCTAAGATTGTCCATGTAAAATTTCAGCTCAATGGGTCCAGTAGTTTTTATGTGATTAACACAGACAGACACCATTAGATTTTTTATAATAGTATAGATTTCTCCTGACTAAGGAAGCTATGGGAATAATTTTTTTAATTTTCCACTGCCTGGTTGTTAAGCCTTATTTCTCCACACGTTTTTTAATTTCTTTTATTCTGTGTTTGATCCGAACCTTATCAACCACTGTAATGGATCACAAAGTGCCTTATATATCTAGCATACAACAATAAAATAAATGCCTCAATTTGTAAGCATTAATAGCTCATTCTTTATATAAATAGTTGAGTGTGTCTATTTAAATGTATAAAATAAACTTTGTTTCATTTTGTTTTTTATTTTTGGTTTCAAAAGTATTAATTTCTTGACAGACCTTGTACATTCATTATAATTTTCATGATTTTATTTTCTTTGCTAAAGATGTACAATATATGTGTATGTGTGTATATAGTTTCCTTTTTATATACAACTACTGTACATTTAATTAATGTGTGCTACTTTCAGTGACTGTGTTTCTCTCCAAGATCCGTACTGTGCTTGGGACAAGCAAGCAGGGAAATGTCGATCTGTGGGTTCACCTCGATGGAATGATGAAAAACAGTTCTTTCAAAGTATATCAACAGGAGTACATGCATCATGTCCAGCCAGTAAGTTTTGTAAACAACTTACCTCATTTTTGGACCTATTTATTTAGGAATTTTTAAATAAATTCAAAAGTATATTCTTTTTCAGTAACTCGATTACCTGTGATTCGCTCAACTATAATAGGTTATTTCAGTCTCACAAAAACCTAACTAGAATATGTTGAAATTATATCACCTACCTACTCCTAAAGACTTAGCCGCTTTCACTATATCGTAATCTGTTAATTGAAATAATTAATGTCATGAATTAATACATTTTTAAAATCATGTTTCTGGACTTCTATTAAATTGAAAATTATAACCTTCTTTACTTTTAGTTTTATATATTATTTTGTATTTTTTTTTTTTTTTTTTTTTTTTTAGGTTTTGTGGAAATTTGTTAAAATTGCTATTATAAATATATTAGTGAGATGTTTCACCCAAAAATATAAATAAATTCAAAGTACTTTGTTTAGTATTTATAAGAGGGGCAGGGCTTCCTACATTTTTCAACTAGTATAAATTTTTTATTACAATCTTTAACTAAAAAAATAAAATTCTTCAACTGAGATTGACAGGAGGCAATAAAAAAGAATGTGGATTTTTTTTCCATGATAGTTTCCTAACGGGCAACATAACTCAATGAAGAACTAAAGAACAAATCCCATTTACTCATTTAAAAGTAACACTTTTATCACTCAGATGATACACTTGAGTGTTTATACAAATACATAATAGAAATAGGCATCAATCATGACCAAGAAATTCCCCACGTAAACAAAAACAGATCACATCACAATGAACTAAAACAATACGAAATTTACATCTGTCTAAAAACAGATAAAAAAGACACAACTCACATCAAATTTCACCATATACATACAAAACATAATACACTCACAGACTGACATAGACACCAATCTAAAAATCCTACATTACATCAATAAAAGCAAAAAACTTGACACAGTAGAAAACTATGAGATATATAAACACCATAAATACAATTCACAACACATTCTAAATGACAAAACACACTCCCAATCAAACACTATATTTGAGCACATAATTAACAACTACTCTATGAACAAAAATACACCACAGACTCACACCAACACAACACACCTGAGCAACATTCTTGTCAGTAATTCACAGCATTAAAAAGAGCTGACCTAGCTGACAAAACGCATCTGCTGGATAAATCAGTAAGTAGTGGTTTTTTTGCCAAGATAATACAAACAAGTGTAATTTTTATAAAAACTCAAGATGTACAACACACAAACTGCAAGTTTTAAATTACTTCATTTATTATTTCATATTAATACATAAGTTCAATAATACGGTATAATTTCATTAGTAGTGTTCTGATTTTCAGTAGTGGCTCCAGCAAGTAGCCACTTTTTATACTTATCTGTTGAAATCCTTCTTAATTGTCAATAATTTAAAAAGATAAATAATATATATCTAAGATTTTTTTAAATCCGCATAATATTTTAGCGAAATTTAGAATGCACTAAGCAACAATAAAATAGCAATTAATCGCTCTTTTGTTTAGCTTATTATATCTATTTGCCCTGAAAGTAAACATTATTTCAATTTTAAACATTTTCTGGTGGATGGCGCTCAAAAAGGTAGTCACAACTACCCTAAACTGTGCCTAACCAAAAAATAAATCCTGTAGCCCGACCCTGCCGATTATCTTAAATTAAAATTTGTTGAAATTAAATTGGTTTATAACTGTGATAATGGTTCTACTTACTTTATTTGTAAAACTTTAATTTTTTGTAAAATTCGTAAAAGACAGTTTTTTCCTTTGATTCAACATATTGACACAATCACAAGTGTGACATTTTTGTAAGTACTGATAAAGTTTAGGTCCCATTCGCAACTAAATCCCTATTTGTCAGTGATTCTATGTATTATTTTTATTATATATTTTATTAGAATAAATTGTGTTTGAAGAATTTTTAAAAAAAAATCAGTCCACCTCTAAAGAATAAACTGACAATTGTTATTTTTAAAGAGAAACAAAAAAATCATTATTCATTCAGAATTTTGAGCAAACAGGAACAAACAATCCAGAAATAACTGGTACTATTCATATTACGCCGACATCAAACTGAACACAAAGAAACACACAACACCTCTGACAGGAATCTGTTACTGTAAATAATAATCCATTTTCATTTATTTTCCATTTTCTGCAATCAGTTACATATCAGTGAACGGATGAGACTGTGCCAGGAAATGCAATCACCCGCAAGAAATGAGTGAAGCACTGATTGCAAATTAAATTAAAGCATTTATGTATGGTCATATTTCAAATATTTATTTTTTATTTTACAAGTAATGATTGTATAAATATAGTAATTACTGTAACAGATAACAAAGTGGGGCCTAGCAGTTTTGGCGGTCTGTCTCAGAATCCATCAAAAACTAACATTTTCGAGAGTGGAAGAATGAAAGAAACCACACCGGATGGCGAAATTATCAATATAACACCAGATGAAGAAGATTCTTTTACAGGTAAAGTACTTGTATTTATTAAAGGATTAGTGGAAACGAATAAGTACTTAAAATAGATAAGTTGTTTATTTAATAGTTAGTGTTGGTTAGTAAGTGGAGAATGAGGGCAGTCTTTACTTTTTTTTTATACTTTGTGTTATTTTGTGTAGAACAATAAATGTTAAAATTACTCTAAAGATTGATCCAGCAAAATGAGTGAATAATTTCTTTTTACATACAAATTCCAATAAATCTGAGTACACTTAAAAGAAATGGGATTTGTTAACTAATATTGAACAGGTTAGATCAATAGATTATTTCAAGAATGAAACTCAGAGAGTGGCTGTATGAATCATTAAAGGTTTTCCTTTATTGATAAATTATAATGTTGATCATCTTGTTGGGGCGATTGATACTTAAATCGTTACTTTAGTTTCTCAAATTGAAGATGTCATTTTATTCATCATGGGTTAAATTTTTGTCCATGTTCAAAATCCACTTTTTTAACCCTTAATGTCTTAAATAGAGTTATTCTGTGTATTTGATTTCTAAGATTTCTATTGGTGTTGATGATGTAAGATGTATCTTTCACTTTAGTCAGATACTCCAAACCAACTAAAATACTTTTGGGCGCAATAGGTATCTCTGGTCTGGCAATCCAGCCTTGAGACGTTCATGTGTGCGGCAGCATAATATAATACAGATTCTGACGTTTGCCTCCCTGCACAGTTAGGTAATAACCCAACTCCAATTAGTATTTGGAACTTCCTTTTTACAGTGGATATTTTGAATGCTATATTGAAATGGACAAATGAAAAAATAAACAATGAAAGACGTAAATATGACCACCATGCTTGGCATGAAACTGATGCATGTGAACGTATAGCTTTTTTTTGTTTACTTTTCCACACTACTATTTTCAAGTCAGACAGAGAAGAGTATAAATTGTTGTTTGTAACCGATGGGTCTGGGTGACATATTTAGGTTTGTAATTTCAAAAGCAAAATTTGGAATTTTACTTGTTTGCTTGAAATTTGATGAGCCTACAACCAGAGAAGAGCGCCATAAAACTGACTGCCTCAGTGTCTGAAATAACGTTTGTAGCCAATTTATTGATAACCAGGTTCTATACAAAATTGGGGAGTCTTGCCTGGGTCAATGAGACTTTGCATTATCCACTGAAGTGCTGGTGAAACCACAACTGGAGAGATGTATGGAGAACGTGCGCTTGACATATGAACTATAAGCATGTATCCGTCAAATACTAGGGGTAGAAGAGCCTAAAACCAAAACTGCTGGAAACAGATTGGACAAAAGGAAGACTTGTTATACACCTAAGAAGAAAAGAAAAACTGCCTACATTTGCTATTGTTGCAAAAAACCTGTATGCTTTGAACAACAAAAGTTTGCAAAATCTGTAGACATATGTTACGAGTTTAAACACACTTCTAGATCAAGGACTCATTTTTATTGATAATGTGTCTTTTCATAAGTCTCTTAATTTTGTTTGTGTGTTCATCATATTATATGGAAGAGAAAAATAACACTAAGTTATAATTTTATCATATTACTGAATGTTTAAATTTTTTATTAGTTTAGAAAATATATACAATGTTTAGCAAATTTTTGTTACCATAAAGTATTATTTTTTATATTATTGTAGTACATCCAAAATTACCAGATCCAAGTACTGAAAAATCATCTAAACCTCCTCATGGCTCCTTTCCGTGCAATAGACCTAGACGCAAGACATGTCTAATACACGTCCCAACAAATAGTTTCCATAGCCTAGCAACCAATGTGGACTTCAAGATTCAGGGTCATCATACTTGTATATCCAAAAATGTAATATACCAGTTGCAATGTAAATTTTGCCCAGCACAGTACATAGGCCTTACCACGGATGGTCTGAGCATCAGAATGAATGGCCACAGACATGACGTTGGAACCATGAATATAGACAGGCCAACCGCTCCCAACACGCTGCTAGTCACAACATCATATCTTTCAATGATTGTTATACCACCAAAATAATTAAGGCCCTGCAACCCTTCAGAATTGAGAAGGTGGGAGTTATCATACCGGTGGTACACCAAATCTAGAGCGCCTCCTAACCTCAACATCAGATAAAACTCCTTTTACCTTCCCCCTAACTTCTACCATTTTTAACAACTCCATTTACCTTCCTTCTGACAGACTATTAATATCTAGTTTCAAATAATCAATATTTATACAAATCACATATAGCACTATATTGTAAACAATAAATCTGTGACATTTGGATATTTATACACATCTGTGGTTCACTTCAGTCTTTTCCTTTTTGATTGATGAAGATCTTTTTGATCAATATATTTCAATAGTGTGTTGAGTTTTTATATGTGTATATTTATTTATTTCCAAGAAAAGGCAGTTTTGGACTATTGTCATTATGTAAGTCTGTCAGTCTCCTATCTAGTCCAAAAATTCCTAAATAAGCTTTAAACTCTACTAGAACTAACCTATATATATATATATATATATATATATGTATATATATTATTATGAGGCACCTTTCGGTCACTTGACCATTGTCAAATCCTTTTTATAGGTGTGAGATTATCAAAGGTTTTCATAATTTCTAAATTGGTTGTGTACAGTTGTGGGTTAATATGGTTTTTTTATGGTAAGCAGATTTAATATTTTCTTTAATTACGTGTAAATCGGCTATTTTTGTTGCTTTGTTAATGACTGTATTTTGTTTATTTCCTATGTGTAGTTTAGCTTATGTTGGTGTGATGTTATGTGATATGCATTTTTTATTGAAATTTATCCTGTTAATACAGTTCTGGAGTTTGATGTTCAAGTTGAGATATTTCCAGTAGAGTTGTTTAACTTGGTTGGTGTTAAAATCGTGATATTTCACGTCGTCCATTATTTTTCGGTTGCACTGACTTTTGAAGGTATTATTATTACTTGTAAATAATCTTTCCCACCAGTAAGTGCAATAATTTTACCTTATGTGATGAGGCACCTTAAGGTCACTTGACCATTGCCGAATTTGGATAAAAACCATCGAAATTTTCAGTATAAAATGCATATCAGACCAGTATAAAATGCACTTTTAACACACCAACATACACTAAACTACACCTAAGAAATAAACAAAATACAGTCATTAACAGAGCAACAAAAATAGCCGAATTACACGTAAATAAAGAAAATATTAAATGTGCTTACCATAAAAAAGCCAAATTAACCCACAACTGTACACAACCAATTTAGAAATTATGAAAACCTTTGATAATCTCACACCTATAAAAAGATTCGACAATGGTCAAGTGACCTTAAGGTGCCTCATCACATAAGGTAAAATTATTGCACTTAGTGGTGGAGAAAAAAAATTATTTGCAAGTAATAATAATAACTTCAAAAGCCAGTGCAACGGAAAAATAATGGACAACAGGAAATATCACGAGATATATATATATATATATATATATATATATATATATATAGAGAGAGAGAGAGAGAGAGAGATTTTTTGGACTAGGAGACTGACAGACTTACCTTGGTAAGAGTCCACTCTGTAGTCTTGAAATAGAAACACATAAAAGCACTTAAACAATGATATATTTACTACAAACAAATAATCTTTACCAACCAAAATTAACCTATAAATATATATATATATATATATATATATATATATATATATATATATATATATATATATATATATATATATATATATATATATATATATATAGGTTAGTTATATGTGAGCTAAAAGCTTATTTAGGAATTTTTGGACTAGATTATTATTATTATTATTACTAAAACTCGGAGGGACCTTATCGGTGTAGAGCACTTAGCTATAGCCTTTGTACTCTCTTCCCATCCCTACCACAGGACTAGCTTAGTGGATACCTACCTCTTTGCAGAAATCAAGTACCCACCTGATGCTAGATCTTCTGATATCCTCTGGTGTACATACCTGCCAGCCAAACCACTTTCTCCTTGCAGCTCCCAAAGCAGGACACTCACAGAGTACGTAGATTGGGCTTTCCTCTTGGTCCTCGTCGCATCTCTTGCATACAGGGGACCTAGATTTTCCAATTTTGTATTGGAACCCCCTCAGATTCCCATGGCCTGTAACCAGCTCTACAGTAGCTCTGAGTTGATGTCTACTTAAGGAGAGTAGTTCTTTGCCCCACACATCTCCTGAGTAACCCCACAGTACCTTGGATTTGTTACACCCCAAGGTTACATTCCATTCTTCCCTGCACAACCTGTCTATATGTGCCATGATCCTCTTGCGCCCCTCCCGAGGCGGCATGCCCACTGCCCTCAGCAACGGTCCTTGGGTTATACACCCTTGTTTTGCTAAGGCGTCAGCTCTCTCATTCCCTATCCAGCCAGAATGTCCTGGAATCCAGGTTAGGTTGAGTGAATTATGCTTACTCAGCTCTGCTAAAGAAGCCATAGTCTCAGCCACCAACCTAGAGCTGGTACTAGCCTTACCTAAAGCCTTCAGAGCTGCCTGACTGTCCGAGCAAATCCAGATGGTCTTGCCCCTCCTGCCAGACCCTATTATTTCCTCAGCACATAGTTTGATCGCGAGCACCTCCCCCTGGAAGACAGAGTTGTAGTCCTCCAGGCGATGACAAAATCTGTCTTGGTGTCTCGGTCCACTAAATCCTGCTCCCACTCCTTCCTTCATCTTGGACCCATCGGTGAACCAGATTTCACCATGTCTGGGTCTATACTCCGCCCATGCCTCTCTTGCAGGAATAAGGATTTTGTAGTTGCCTTTTTCCCTTTTAAGAGGCAGTATCTTATCCTGAGGTTCTATCCAGAGCTCCTTCAGTGAATCCCCAAATAGCTGTTTATGAAGTTTGCTACTTGTCTTCCACTGCCCAGTACAGCTTAGCCGGTATGCAGTTTTCATTGCCTCCATCCTAATTTGAAGACTCAAGGATGGAAAACCCAACATAACCCTCATGGCCGCACATGGTGTGCTTCTCCTTGTAGCAGTTATGCCTCTAAGGAAGAGCCCCTGCGCGCGGTCCAGCATTCTTTTACTTGTTTCTTTCTGTGCCCTGTCCCACCAGATGATAGAGGCAAAGACCAACCTCGGCACCACAATGGCGGAATAAATCCAGTTCATTTGACGTGGACCCAAACCCCATCTCATGCCTATTGCTCCTCTGCATTGCCAGAACGTAGCTATGGCTTTTTTGCACTTATCCTCCAAATGCTCACGCCAGAGTAGCTTCCTATCCAGAATAACTCCCAGATATTTAGCACTCTCAACGTAGCTTATTTTAGTATTACCAACTTCCATCATCTCCAGCGATTTAGTTTTATATCGCCTAGTGAAGATGAGTGCCACAGATTTCTCTCCTTGAATGCATAGTGCATTCTCCCTGCACCATACTTCTGTTACCTTGAGTGCCTCTTGAAGCAGGTCTTTGAGGACCTCTTCAAATGGTCCCCTAACAAGGATAGCTATGTCATCCGCATATCCTACCACCTTGACACCCATTCCACTGAGTGTCCTTAGTAGGCCGTCCACGACAAGGCTCCACAGCAAAGGGGATAACACTCCACCCTGCGGGCAGCCCTCCGAGACCATCCCATTTATCGTGCACCCCATCCAGGATGCAGTGCTTATCCGGTTTTCCAAGGAACTCATAATCCAATTTATAATTCCATCAGAAATCCCATGATCCATAGCTGCTCTCTTGATGGCCAGTCTAGAGGTACTATTAAAAGCCCCCTCCACATCAAGAAAAGCCCCAATACATATCCCCTTGTTGTTGATCTGACCCTTAATAAAGTCTACGACCGACAACAGTGCAGTCTCCACTGACCTACCGGTTCGGTAGGCGTGTTGGTCCTGATGAAGCGGATACTGCTTCAAAGGTCCCTCCTTCAAATAGTAGTCCACCAGCCTTTCCAATGTCTTTAACAAGAAAGATGTGAGGCTGATAGGTCTGAAGTCCTTTACCTCTGTGTAACCTTTCCTCCCTGGTTTGGGGATAAAGATAACCTTCGTTTTGAGCCACTGCCCAGGCGTGTAACCCAAGGCAACACAGCCTCTGAGTAATCCTGTCAGTGGCCCTATTATTTCCTCCAAGCAATTTTGTAGTAGTGCTGGAGTAATGTTATGTAATCCAGGCGCTTTAAAAGGCTCAAAAGACTGAATTGCCTCTCTCACCTTTTGCGCTGAGATCACCTGCCCAGCAATATTCCAGTCTGCCCTTAGCCCAGTATGTCGGAGGTTTTGAGCACCGTCCCCCACCGGTCTAATATCGGGAAAACTGTTCCTCATAAGCAGACGCAGTGTTTCCTCCGGGGTGTCAGTAAAGCTACCATCAGTCTTCTTGACAAACTTAAGCTCTCCCCTCGGTCCACCTGCTAACACCTTAAACAGTCTAGCAGTGTCACTCAGTGTGCTTGTCTCTGAGCACCACTTTTCCCAAGAAGCACGTTTAACCTCTTTAATAAGATTTTTATAGAGACCCTGGCTGTCTTTATATGCCTGCCAGGTCTCCGCCGTTTTCTTCTTCTTTGCCCTATTAAAGAGCCTTCTAGTCTCTTTCCGTCTTGCCTCTAACTCGCTGTTCCACTTAAGCTTACCACGCCCAGTGTTTATCCGCGAGAGAGGGCAATTTTCCTCAAACGACGTGGAAATTGCAGTCCTGATGTAGGCCTCAGTATTTTCCAGTTCGTTTGATGTACCATATTTACCACGAAAGTCAGACATCCGCCTCCTCACCGAGGACTTAAAACCTTCCCAGTTTGTCCTTCTCGGGTTCCTAAACCACACCACATGGGGAACCACTCCCCTCATTGTAGCAGTGATGATTCGGTGATCAGACATGGAGGGCTCATCCGAAACCTGCCAGTCATGCACCCACCTTACCATTTGTCTATTACAGAAGGTGATATCTAGAACCTCCCTTCTGTTTGAAGTGACAAATGTTGGCTCGGCACCTGTGTTTAAAACCACAAGGTTTTCTTCAATCAAGAAGGCTAGGAGCTCCTCGCCTCGCTCATTTGTGTCTGTGCTGCCCCACACCTCATTATGAGCATTGGCATCACAGCCTACTAAAATTCCTATATTCCTCTCCCTGCAGTACCGAACTAACTTACGTAATTCTGCAGGGGGCGATTCTCTATTTTGGGCGCAGTAAGTGGAGGCCACAATGAACTCCCTGCTCCCACTTACCTCGCCCTTGCCTCGAATTCTAACCACCGCAAGGTCTTTAGTTGAGAATTCTTGAATCAGCGTGGCTTCTAGTCCTCTGACTATCACACATGCTCTGTGCCCCTCATGTTCCCCACTTGCGTAGGTGCGCCCAGCTGCAGTCAGACCCCTTATACGGTTCCTGACCAGCCACGGTTCTTGCACCAGCGCAAGCGCTGGTAATGTGTGCCTCACATTTAAGCACCTGGTTAGGACCACCGAGGCGCTTTTACTGTGATGCAAGTTGATTTGCAGGATCATTGCTCGAGGGTCAGCCATCTCCAACTGACCCCTATGCCTTCTCCTGATTCTCTCTCTCGCCCTTCTCTTCCAGGTCCTTAGAGTTCCACTTAAAAGTGACCTCTGCAGTCCCCAGGAAGGCTTTCCCATCTCTTGCCTTTAATAATCTGGCCGATGCCTCATCCAATCCTAGGCAGAGGAGGCTTGCAGGTCCCCGCTCAATGCACTGTAGGATCTTCCACTTCGAAGTGTCAATTTCTGGGTTTTGCATCCCGATGAACTTGACCAGCTGAGTGGCCTCCCTTTTTGGTGGTGGTACTAGCACCGTCACTTTCACCCTTGTGATCAGTTCATCAGGCAATACTAGCCTTGCCTGAGTCCCGTCCTCGAGCTTAACTGACGGTACCACTTCTCTCAGCCATTTTGCCGATTCCTCCTCAGCACAAATAAATGCTGCGACTCCATCCCTTAGGTGAGTGTCTCTGAACCGCGGAACAAAACCTCCACTAGGAGTGTCCAGAATCCGGTCCATGACGGTGCCCTTAAGGTGGTCGAACGCCGCCATCTCCATCCTCACGCCTACACTATCCCCAAAGGTCACAAGAACCCTCGGAAGGTTGGCGGAGATCACCGAGAAAGACGGCCCTCCCGACCAAGCAGGCCTAGACCTCTTGACCTCCGACTCTGGAGTAGGATTAGAAGTACTCCTTTCCTTCCTTTTCCTTACTCTCCTTTGTCGTACTAAAGTCCTACCTGATCCACTGGCTTCCGGGACGACAGGGCGGGTTCTAGCCCCAGCCTCCGTCAAACCCTTCCGCTGCCCGGATCGGTGTTTCCTCAAAGGGGGTGGCGGTGGTTCTCTGCCCTCCGCCTCCGCCTTCTTTGCTTCCTCATGGTAGGAAAGCCAGAGTGCTTTCCTCCTTTGTGCACCACTCATTCTTCCTGTTGCCTTCGCAGCTGGATTTCCATCTGTCTCTACGGGGGCCGAAGCCACCTCCATAGGAACAGATTTGTCGGTAGGTTCTAAGCCCTGACCAGTTAAATTTATTTTTTTCTCTGCCATGTGTGTTCCCACGAGCAGCTAGGGAAATAAAGGTCCGCCGCCGCAGAGCCCCGCTTACGGCGGTAAGGCGACTTAAGTACTCAGGGGTGGCGCCAGGTGCCCCTGAGGCTCCGTTAAAGACCCTCCTTACCCTGAGGGCCACGAATCTACATCGGCACGGATCGCATAACACCTTCAGATCGGGGGTGTAAGTGCCCATCCAGACCACCAACCTGGATGAGGGGTGCTTCTTGGTTGCCGCCCGCAAGGGAAGGGCAGGGCGAGAGCCGGGCAGATAACAACCCTTCAGGTGCTAGGACTGGCCCCTTTTTTTTGAGCCGCCTTCATGCACTCACACAAATGCCTGGACTTCCCGTTTATAGGGAGCCACATACGTACAGCTCCGCTCCACCCGTCCCCCATGCCCGGATTAAGCCTCTCCACCACGTCAAGGTCATGCAGCCCATAGGAGAGGTTTGGACTAGATAGGAGACTGACAAACTTACCTAGTGGCAATATTCCAAAACTGCAATCTCTTGGAAATAAATAGACACATATAATAACTTATCACACTATTGAAATATTTTGATCACACAATGATTTTTATCAATAAAAAAATCAATAATTTTAACATCATGTCTGTGGCCATTCATTCTGATATTCAGACCATCCGTGTCTGTGAATGGCCACAGACATGATGTTAAAATTATGAATATGGATAGACCAACAGCTCAACATGCTGCGAGTCACAACATCACAACTTTTGATGACTGCTATACCACAAAAATAATTAAATCACTCCCCCTGATTAAAATCCCTCAGAACTGAGAAGGTGGGAACTATCATACCAGTGGTATACCAAGTCCAGAGAATCCCCTAACCTCAACATCAGATAAATCCATTAATTATTTATTTTTTTTTTTTAATTTTTTTTTTCTCCAAATAGCCTTATCTCTTTTCCCCTGACAGACTTATATAAACTATAATCACTCATATGTTCATGGAAACAATATATATATATATCTTTAATCTGTGCATCTGTGACATCTGGTTTCTACTCTACACAATCTGTGATTACAATTATTTTATTTCATTCTCTCATATTTCTTTTTGTGTTTTCTCTTCGATTGACAAAGACCACTGTGTGGTTGAAATATATCATTGTTTAAGTGCTTTTATGTGTTTCTATTTCAAGACTACAGAGTGGACTCTTACCAAGGTAAGTCTGTCAGTCTCCTAGTCCAAAAAATCTAAATAATCTTTACCAACCAAAACTAACCTAAATATATATATATATATATATATATATATATATATATATATATATATATATATATATATATATATATATATATATTGTTATAATCAATAAAGTGTAATTATAATTATTTTAAGTTTGCATAGACTATGTTCAAATAAATTGAGTTGATTAGAATTATTATATTTGTGTGTGTATTTTTTTTATAAATATTTTGTGGACCCCTGGATGATATATCAGTCGGCCTCATTAGAATAAACACAACAGAGTGGAGTACACTGTCTATTTGAATTTGGGAGTGAAAGGCGGGATCGAAATTACCTCCCTGAAATTGATTGGCATATTTTTTTGGCATAAAGACTTTCTTTTAATGTGTTTATAACTTTGTTTACAATTTATGTAATTACAGTTTTTTCAAATATTTATTCAATTATAAAAATTTGTGGGGTTTAGGTCGGATTCGAACTGAGTATCTTCATGTTTGAAGTCTAACTCTTTGGCACAGAGCCAGTGGCATAGCGAGGATTATGGCGCCATAGAGCAACTCAACACTTGGTGCCCCCCTCCAACCACCATTAGATGGTGTATCCGTAACCGATACACCACCCCACCACCGTAGTCAGCAATATAGTCTTTGTCATCTGACCATATAAAATGTTATGATAATTACTGGGAGTCTACTATTCCTTACAAAGTTTTATCCTTTGTATGATAACTAGTTTAAATTTATAATAACCATTGGTATTTACATTTAAATCTCAATTTAATTTTATTGGGTTTGGAATAAAAATAAAAATTTCAATATTCAATAAACATGTATTATATAATTAGCTCTACTAACGTAATATCCAAATAAGATTTTTTAGTAGTTACAAAACCAACTTACATCTTGTTGGCTTAACTAATCTTTTTTCATGACTTAACACTTGCAAACTCTGATATTGTGTCGTCTAAGTTGATGTTCCTTGCTCTGCTGCATTCTATAGAGATGGTTGCTAAGGAACTCAGACGCTCTTGAGACATGGCGTTGGGAAGATAGTTCTTTATAAGTTTCAGTTTTGAAAATGATCTTACTGCACTGGCGGTTGTAGCAGGTAATGTGAAAAAAATTAAACAAGCATTCACATCTGGAAAGCTGGATCCAACTTGAGCACGCACTATCAAAGTTTCTGCAAGATTCCTTATACTTTTGAGATTTTCTATGTGACTTGAAAAACAAGTTTTTAGCCTTACAAACTGTGGACCTAGGTTAAGAGATATATCATCTTGGTAGTTAAATACCAAAATTTTGCTGGATTCTAAGATTTCTTTGTCACTTGCGTTAACTAAAAAAGAATGCTTCAGACATTAGAAACTAGTAGTAATGTGAGTAATAGCCTCGAAACGCTGTGTCAGCTGTGTTGTGATTATGTCAAGGCTACGGTTAAACACCTCAACTTGGAAATGTTTCTCCTTATCTATAATGGGGTCATAAACTTGTACTTCATCAAACGTTCTTTTCTTTTTTTTTTTTGTTCTTGAGTCAATGAAATATGGAACAACTTTCCATTGCAAGCAAAGCTTAGTCGCATCATCTTTAACTGGTTGCCACTCACTTCTAACTTTTGTGATTTTTGTTTTGAGATTTAAGAGCATTTCTGAGCAAGTCTTCTTCAGTACTTTGAAGTTTTTTGGAAATTATGTGCATAGTTTCAAGCAACATACTTTCAATTACAATCAAAATTACTGTAGGAAACTGCTCAAAATATTTCAAAAGTGTTTGAGCTTGGTTTACTTCTTCTTGGTCTTTATCTTCTAACGTTAGGAAAGTCAGTACCTTCATTATATCAAAATAACGGCTTATTCATTATATCAACGGCTTGATTTCTTGAGTTCCCCACCTTGTTGGACATACTTTCTTCAAGGTTTTTTGCAACATAGCCGATTTAGTCAACAATGCCCATCTTGATATAGCTTTAAAAAATATATATAGACTTTGAACATTGTCAACAAAATTTCTGATTTAAAGAATGTTTCTTACTGAGTCGTTAATTACGAGGTTAAGTGCATGAGAACAATGAATGTACGTAGCTGCTGGTTTTTTACTTTTTATTCTTGCTTGAAGGCCTGAATAAATACCACTCATGTTAGCCACTCCATCGTAGCCTTGCCCTCGAACTTTAGATATATCCGAGTATTCTTCTATAATATTTAACACAACACTTGCTAAGTACTCTGATTTCTGGCTTTCTACTTCCATAAAGCCACCAAAAGTTTCTTCTATAACTAGTTTTACTGGCCTTCATCTTCATCTGTTTATCTTTACATAACGGAACAATGTACTCATTTGATCAATTTTTGCTATATCTTGAGTTGTATCAAAGATAATAGACACATAGGGGCTTTTCTTCATTTCTTCCTTTATTTCTTTATTTATTACATTTGAAATTAGGTTGATAGGCTCACTTTGAATTTGAGGACTACGTTTGGGTAGCTTAACTAAATCTGCTAGGACCTGGTCATATCGTGCTACCATATGTACTATATCAAGGAAATTTCCCTTTGACTTCGTGGCATCACCCCCATTAGATAATCTATGCTCTCTCAGTGGTAAGTCATTTGTAGCTAACGTAATAATGACATCTACAACTTTCTTTAAAACTTGTCTCCAGTAATCAGTGGCTTTTTTAATCTCCTCTAGATTCTCACTATCAACCGTTAGGCCTAACTGCCAGCGATAGTATTTCAAATGCAATTGCATGATTCTGCGAATCTTCTTCATGAGACGAAGGTTAGCACCTTTCGTAAACCCCACATCACTATATGTCATATTGAAAAGCCAACATGGCTGACAATAGCAAACATTGAGGATGTTTGAATACCATAACCAATTACGTTTTATAATCAACTGGTTTTCTTTTTTCTTTTGAAAATACCATTTCTCGTCAAACCCCCTTTTTATTTCTGCCATCTTTTTCTCTTTAAAACTGTCCTGTAGGCTGATGAGGGCCAAATTTAATTATTAACCGTTTTTGTTCGGCTGTAAGACTATCTTTAAAATCGCCCTTATCAGATGAACTTATAACAGCTTCATTAATCTGTTTTTGTGAACATTCGCCCAACTCTTCTATTAAGATTTCAGACTCAGCAGTATCAAATGGGCCAAATTTGGTGGTAAGAAAATTTGCTGTTACCTTTTCTTTAGGATGAAACTCGGTATCTTCAGCTACCTCACAAGAAGGAATGCCTGAGTCTGCATGTTTAGGTACAGCTATTTGCTATAACTCCTCAACGCTTGTAGCTTCTTGTGAGCTACAATTGGGTCCTTGAAAAACTGCAACTGTGAAAGGTTCCCTCGAATAGTAGGAAGATAAATTTCTTATTTTATTAAGTTCGAGATGTTCTGCATCCTGCTTCTCTTTTTTTCGTTTCCGATACTCTGCACCACTTAGTTTTTTGGGCATTATTTACCAAATATTGTCACGATAATTCTTAACATTTAACAAATACACTAATGTACATCACATCAAAATGAATATATTAATACTTTGTAAGAACGCGATTCTAAATCACTACTTCCAATTATGCAAAGGCAAATCAAAACAAAAGATAATTACTGCGCGAGTGTGTGATGCGCATCGAGGGGGGTGGGAAGGCAGCTTTCCGCTATTTATTTTGATTTTTAAGAAATTAAAATGTTAATTTCTTAATTTTCATTTACTCGCATATACTGAAAGAAAAGAAACAATATATTTCAAGGCGAGCTTTGGTAAAAGTATGCCTGTGCTTAGTGTTGTTGTCGAAATCGATATCTTCTGAGAATTCGCCGCTGCTGATTCAAACATAGCATATGAAACGCGCTTACCGATAGTACGTCACAGCTCTCTATATGTCATGCGGCTCTCGCAGTAGCAGTGAACTAGTAAAAAAAGGAAATTATTTTATATGTCATTAACAGTTGGTAAAAATATATAAGTTAAAGTGGCAAATTTATGTAAAACGTTCCAACAAACACGCTAGTATTTTATGTTTTTGGCTACCTTTTGTTGTTTTCAAGAAAATCGCATAAAACAAAATTTTGGGGGAATTTTCCGTTTTTAACCACTTTTTTGGATTTATATATAAAATATTTTGGCATATTCAGATTCAGGAGAGTCAAAAACATATTTATTCGATGTTTCTTTGCACCTGCCTGACAGAGTGTATTTCAGGCCTTATTTCAATATACTATATACTCAAATTTACGCCCGTGCGGCGCCGCCCCCGGCATGTCCTCTGCCCTGGAGCGGTTGCTCCACTCGCTCCTCTTTTGCTACGCCACTGCATAGAGCCAATTTTCCTATTGCTAGAAAGGTATTTCTCAAAGATTTATATAAATTTTTCTTTTACCCCCAGGGTTGTCGTCAAAATTGTACTTCTATCATAAATAATGCTCTAGAATTAAAAATGAATGAAATGAACAAACAAATTTGATTAACAGTATCGAACCTTGCTTCACAAATGGACAATACAAAAGGAAAGTGAATAGAAATTACAACACAATGCACTTTCAAGTGACAAAAAAAAAATATAAATATAAATAGTAAAAACAGAAATAATATATATGGTCCAACACCATACATAGAAAGGAAAATGGAAGATTGTAAAAAAATATTCTATTTTCCTACTTAATATTGTTATTCTGACAATTTAAATCTAAAATACAAAAATTCTTTTGTACTTAAGTAGAAATTGACTTTTAAAAAAAAATTTATATTACTTGTTTTCTATTGTACAGAGTAAATTACTTTGTAAATGTATGTGAAACAGCTTCTGTTAGTGGTAAAACATTGCATATGTCTGAGTGTGTGTAGTTCATTTACATTATATTTGTTTACTGAGATTATGAAATTTTTTATGACTAGTACAGTATTAATATTATTTTATTAAGTTGAAACATTGAAATTTGTTATTCAACAAAAATCATTAACATGTTAGAGTGAATTTATTAGAAACTTTATTTTGGGAACTATACTGACAATACCCATCATTCACTCCAAATGCATGGAATTTAACTGAAGAATCCTGTGTTTATGAACTTAATTATAGACCAAGATCAAATAAATACACTTAAAGTCAGATTTGACTGTTTTTTTAAGAAAAAAAACTAAAATTGAAAGGGTTGTTTAAATGGGTTTCAATTAAAACAATGCATTTTGTCTTCATCTTATAAAATAATAAAACTAATGTGTTATTTGTTACTAGTGACATTATAAAATTTGTAAATTGTTAATAAACAGGACCTGAAGTGAGAACTGCTGACAGTCCGCCACCACATTACTCTGTAGAAACTCTAGCCACAGCAGTCGTGGCTGCTTCATTAGCAGCACTCCTTGTAGGCTTTGTCACTGGTTATCTCTGTGGAAGAAAATGTCATAAAGATGATGACGACAACTTGCCCTATCCCGATACAGAGTATGAATATTTTGAACAGCGACAAAATGTCAATACGTAAGTGGATCAAATATTTTTAATTCTAAATAATTTTATTCAAAATCATATTTAAAACCAAAGAGAACAGACATTTTTTATTGTATTTATTTTTAAAAATCAATTATCTATTAAATATTAACCTTAGTATTCTGTTAAAAGTCGTAGACAATTATATGCATTAGTTGTGTTAAGGACCCAAAGGTTTATTATTACTTGCTGTTGTTGTTATTATTACCTTCGTTATTATTAATAGCATTACTATGAACATGCACCTAAGCTTCTAAATCGATGAGTGACGAGTGCTTTCATGTATAAAGGGTTGGGCAAGCCTGGAGTATATGGTGAAAATAGCCTTCAAGAGGTTGAGTTTTCTATAATATTAGTTTATAAATGGTTTTTCATTTCTATAGAAAACTTTTCACATAGGCAAAAGGTTTATAATGTTTTTTTTCTAACTAAAAACACTGTAACATTTGTTAATACTTTACACTTGCCTATAGCAGCACTTACTTTTTTTATTATTGGGGCCGTCCTCAGTAATCAAAAGAATAGTCAAGTGTAACAAATGTTCAAGTGTTTTTACTTAAAACTATGGAAAATATATTCAAATAATATTTTCTTTCTTAAATAACAATTACAGATTTTCTAAATTTTTCAATAAATTTAACATTTTTGTGGTATATTGTGACTGTCTTAGAATTGCTGTTATTGCATTATTTTTAAGGAATCTAATTTCTCTTACGTAAAAGAATATTTCATTATTGGTAATTTGCTATCTCAATTTTCAACCAATTATAATAAATTTAATCTGAATTAACAACTCAGTGGCAATTCCTTGTTTCGCTAACAAGTTTTACAAGGAAAATCCAAATTTACATACTTCTTAACAAGAAAAGAAGATACTAATATTGCTGTACTATAATATTACTCTGTATTTGCCTTTTTGTACGTTATTTTGTTGTACTATTTTGCTTTCTGAGTGAGACAGCTGTTTCTATGTATGCTAATTATCATGTTTAGATGTTTTTACAAAATTACCCTGACCATTGCAATTATATTACCTTCCTATAATACCTTGCCTATTAAAATTTGTATTAATACTTAATATTTAATAAAGACATATTTTTAACAATTATGAAATCACTAATAAATAACACTCTTTACTAAGTAAATTTCTTTGCTTTTCCTAACACAACTACTTTATGGACGTTTTCAGGAGAAGATTGGCACCAGAACCGAAGTTGTTGGCTCAAGAAGAAGTAACGTATGCGGAGCCGGTGTTAGTTGCTGCACCTAACAAAACGCTGAATTCTCCCAAGGCTACATTACGCAAGGCTGATAACATGTTTCAGTTTTCCGATGGCTACAATGCCGCTCCTTATACTAGGCCAAGTAGAGATCATTTCGGTACTTTAAGGTCCCAGCGGGACGCTGCCAAGGTATGAAAAACATGAAGCAAAATAACATTTTCCTTACAATACAATTTCTTTTCTCTTCAGGGTGGCCACTGACCTGGAAAACCGGGAAAACCAGGAAAAGTCGGGGAATTCAGTTTGTTATGGAAAAGTCAGGGAATCTTAATAAGTCAGGGAAAAATTAGATCGATATTCGAATAGTAATATTCCACAAAGCTATAATGATTTGGGGTTGTGCCGCGCTAAGATCACATTCGAGTGATACGTTACGTATTTTTCTGAAGGTGGGGGGAGGGTGGAGGTACTCCCAGGCTATTTCTACAAACAATCGCTTTGACTTCCATTGACTCTAGGGTTTCCCATCGCATTATGGCTCATGCGGGGAATTAACGGGGTTGTTAATTTTTCAAGTACAGTAATTTTTTAAAAATTAATTAAATGAAATTAATTTTTTAATTAATATAAATTAATTCGTACTTATTTCCAATGAATTTATGCATTTAGGCTTCATTAAACTATAAAAACTGTGGAAGTAAAAATCCAATAGGATTGGCTAAGGGTTAGGACGCACTAGTATCGATTTTTGGCCCCAATGAAAGGGGACAGCAGTGCCTGATGTTTTCTGGGTGACTAATAGAGAATTTTCACCTAGGATCCAAGAGCCAGCTTAAAATATTTAATCTGTAGTTTATTGTGAACAATTTATAGATAGTGTTTGTTACTCTCAATATCATCATCATGCTACTTATTATTGGTGAGTTATTGCTGCAAATTTTGTTTCTTTTAACTTTGATTTAGATTGATCTTTCCTTACAGTAGGATAGGTTTATTTCTCTTAAAAATTTTCAATACTTGAATTTTAATCATGTATCTTCAGATTTTGTGTTTTAATTGGTACCAAATGTATAAATAACCCGTATTTTATTTGCTTTTTTAATTACCATTAAGAAAAACCTTATCATCTAGTTGGTTAAAAAAAATTGATATTACTGTACTCAAAGCCCTTGCAATACGTCGCTATCTTGGAATTTTTGCAAGTCAAGGAAAATAAGTTTGTATCGGGGAAAAGTCAGGGAATAGTCAGGGAAAACCATTAATTGATATCAGTGGCCACCCTGCTCTTATTTTTAATACAATTAATTATTGAGGTTTTATTTTGAAGAATTTGTGTAAAAATCTAAACATGGAGCATGAGTCTTTGTAAACCGTGCATTTTGTACTAGTAAATCATTGTTTAAGCATTAGCTGGAAAAGTTTATTCTTATATTTAGATTTAAAATCATATGAAATTTAAAATTATGACACCTGAATTCTTTAATGTTGTTGGTTCATTTAGAACAGGGGTTCCCAAACTTTATGGTACCAAGCCCCCTCCCACATCCCCTCTACTTTACATTATAAATGAATGGTTTGGGTATATGAAAAAGAAACAAATATTATATATATTAAAAACAAATTATTTATTCATGCACACTTTCACAAGAGACATGATATTAGATTTTAAGTTTTAATTTACAAGGTATATTTCAACTGATAAGAGAAAAATTATTTAGTGAGATGGATGAGCTTGAATTTTTTCACTTACATGCTTTGAAGTTGTATTTTAGTAAGGGCACAATGCAAGTAATTAGCAACATCAAGTTTGTTCCTATATTTTGTTTTTATTGCAACGAGTGCTGAAATGCTTTTTGTATAAGTAGGTGCTTGAAAAAGGCAAATATCTTATTATTTTCCAACTTGTCTCATGCCCCCTTACTTGCCTTCACGCCCTCCTGTTTGGAAACCCATGATTTAGAAGGTATATCTGGAAAGTAAGTTCCATTTTACTGCTCAAAGAACACAAATATATATTTAAAAAAAACAAACAGTTCATTTTGAAAGAATCTTTATACTTTAAATTATTTCTACCTACAAATTTTTGAAAATTATAGAAAGTCCAGAGAAAACCGAAACTGGGAACTTAAAGTTCTCTTGAATATTTACATCAACTGAACGACCATTTAGTTATAAAACAAATCTGCTTTCTTTGTTAGTCATCAGGCATGTTTTCACCTCAACATTGAACTGACTTACCGATCTCCATATCAAAAGATTGAATTACTCATCATATTTTGTCTATTCACCTTAGAAATCTGTTTAAAATGCATAATGATTTTGATTCTCGGATTAAGAAATTATAAATCTAGTCGTCTTTAAGGTTCAATTCAATTAACTTTTCCATTACAACAAACTCCTCAAAGTGAAAACAGTAAGTAGAGGACTCAAAATTATGACGACTCCATATCAATCAGGGTTAGTATTGAACATATGTTAAACTATTTCACCAATACTACAACAGTAAGAGTTCAAATACAATTTACTTTGTGAATATATCTTGTTTAAAATTATGGGACAAACCTAAAAGAGTGAAAGATGAGACAAAATGTATACATGGTTACAAGGTTGAGTTTTTTACAGGGGCTACCTGTAGTTTTAAATCTCAATAAGCATAATGAGAAACAGATAATTATTATGAATTTGACACTTGAACAAGTGAGTAAAAACTGCAGGACAACTACATATATTAACCAGATACACAATTACCATAAACACATTATTGTTTCTAAGCAGATTTAAGAATTCAAACACAATATTTTGCATTTATGAAAATATTCAAATATAATCCTTTGTTGTAAATCACTTTATTATCTTGCTTGATGTAATCATCTTGAATTCACTGATTAAACTATAATTAAAAGATACTTAACTAAGTAAATATGTAAGGCTCTACTCAAGCCTAAGTAGAGGCTTTACTTCGTAAAAGGAACGATTGTTTCGAAATGCGTCTGCAAGTAAGCCCATTACGTATTCACTTTGTTAAGTATCTTTTAATTATACTTTATTAATACCGGTACAATTTGTTATTAAAATGTTATCCAAAGTATTGGAACATACAAATGATAACACAAATAACATATTCATATAAATCAAATGAAAGGATAGTATTTTAATAAGTTTCTAAACAAAATTCCATTATAAAAATAAATTCAAGACATTTTTAAAGGCATGCAAAAACATCATTCACAGCAAACCATAATACAAAACTAAGTCAAAGTGAATTTTTTATATTATCAAAACCGCCAACTGTATTATGTATTAAATTACACGTCAGCTTGTTATCAAACTTACAAGAAATCAGCTAAACTTAGACAGTAACTGTACACGACAAAATCTATTTTTTTTTAATCTAAGGAGTACATTCAAGGTAAAGGCTCATTTGCCACATTATAGCTATTTATGTAGAAAGGTAAAAATATTATTTTGAAATATATGTAAAATTTAAGCTATTACTAACAAAATTATTTCAAAAATAATTTATATCTAGCCAATAGGAATAAATTAATGTTTTTTTTTAATGTATTCAATACACATTATCGTTACATAGTTTAACATTGGAAATGGAAGAATTGTTTATCTAAGGATGTTTGTCTTCCAGAATGAAGCTGCTGGTATGGGATATCGAGATGGTTTCGGAACAACCCGAAGTGTGAAGAAAGTGTACCTCTGAGAGACAGGGGAGGAGGGAGGGAGAAGCCTTCCTGGGAGGGTACGTGGAGGACGTAGGGGTAATCACCATCCTCTCGCCACAAATACACCTCCCTCCAGTTCATCTCCTTCCCCTCCATCCTCCTCGCCATCCCCACCCACCACTCCTCCTCCTTGCAGTTTCATTTATCGCACCTGAACTGAAATCAATTGTTCTATTGAAGTGCCAAACTATTGGACGCTAAAACTTGCGAATCATAGTAAAAAGATTGTGTCATTAGATCCACTGTTATTCATTTTTATTTGAAAGTAAATTGGGCTGTTAGAATGGTAATACCTACGCTAGGACTATATATTTTACAAGGATGCTCATGTGTGTACAAAACATCGGTCTGCGTGTAGTTATATTGGCATTGATATATTTTTAAGTGTACGGAGCGGCCATTGACTCTGAAAATAATAATATACACTGTTTAAAAGTAGCCAATTCTGTTTGTATATTGAGATGGCAAAGTATTTATACGATCTGTTAGATTAGAGCCCAGTTGTGCATATGGTAGAGATTTCAAAAAAATTGTGCTTTTTCTAAAAGATTGAAAACAAAAAAAAAATATATTTTTAAATTTTCATATACAAGACAAGTTATGTTGAGAAAAGATATGATTTAAATTTAATATATAAAAATCAAACATTGAACATAATATATATCCTTTATACATTCTTTATATGTGTTACTATTTTTTTAAGTAGGGTATTTTCTAAATACTGCTGCTATTTGAAAAAAAAACGACTTTGGTCAGTTTTTAAGACCTTATAATTATTTTAAGATTAGTATTTTAAAAACTTGACTACTTGAAAAGGGTGACGAGTCACTTGTATTTCTACTTCATGTAATAAAATCATGATTGTATATTTGTCTTACAAACACAACAAACAGTTTTAAAGTATGCATGTAATTTTAAAAAACAAGTAAGGTTTCAGATTCCATTCCGTTTTAAATTAATTGTAAAAATACCTTAAAAACAAAGATGGAAAATTCTTCGTTATTCATATTTCCTGGGAGAAAAGGTAAATAAAAAAAATTTGTTTATATTGAAGGCTGTCAGGATTTTATTAGGATTTTGAGCTAAATCCACAGATTTTGGTGTTTAGAGCTATCTAATTAATAACATTAATTACATATCAATAAGACGAACAGTTAATAGGGGAAAAATTCAGGGCAAAAGAGCAGGTTTGTCTTAAGCAACCAAATGTTAGAATTTCCAGTGAATGAGTGTCCAATAAAGAAAAACAGAGGAGACGAAGAGAGCACTAAGGTTAATCACTCTTTTGTCTCTTGATACCTGCAGTGACCACTTTTCACTCCCAAATGTTATGTCAACTATTTTTATAGCCATAGGAGACATCAGCAATTGGATATACATAAACTTTGTTAATGTTAGTCAAACAGGGCAAATAGGTAAAGGGTGTTATAAAGTTTCATTTTAGTTTTTATAAGCTACAAAAATTCCTTTAAATTGGATAATTTTTTAAAACAAATTCTATATTAATTTCAAATTTTGATAACTAAATTTAAATATTGTATTGTCAAGATAGTTTTGATGTAAAACAAGTTGACAGGAACCTTTAGCTTGTTACCAAATTGCATATTTATTTATACATACTTTTATTATACATAAAAGACTGATGCGTATAACTTAGTAATCTCTTCATTTACCATAGTTCTTCTTTATCGCACACTTTCTCACAGGAATGATAATGGCACAGACTAACGTAGGGCTGTTTAAACTAACTCTTACATCTTCTCTTTTTGCTGATTGTCATCCACATGAACTGTTCATCTTACTGATAGCCTTATTTTAATCAGTATTAATAACTCGAGTTTCAAATTATATCTTCACAATTTATTCAACCTGCTTACTTACATAATCATTACCCAAATGTGAAGCAATTGAGTGGTTGAGTAATGATTTTATGTCTGATTTAGTATATAAATACAGTAGAGTCCCGATAATGGCTATAAACATATCCAGGAAGCCCAACTCATTTCCTTTGCACACCATATGGCTATAAACATTTCATGGAAGCCTGCCTCATCATTTTCTTTCAAATAGCCTGAAATAGAAATATTCTTGAATTTAACGGAAGTTTAAAATATCGGGACTCGGATTTTTGAGACTCTACTATAAATACTTATGACTAAATTCTGATTTATATTCATAGTGTTTTTGATACAATATAAAACTTCAATTTCAAATGAACCGACATTCCCAAGAATTTTTTCCAGGTAGTGTTTATCCAGAAAGTTTTCTTCAAAACCAGTTAAAATGAGTCACAAAACCTGCCACAGAACCTTATGAATTTATCTGTTTGGTAGTTACTTTCATAGTTTTTACTAATAATTTATATTTATCATAATTATTTATTTTCTATAAAATCTATTGAATCAACAAAAATCTCAATATTATTTGAAAATTAGTGCAATAAAATTTAATGAAAATTACAAGAAATGTTTTTATTAAATTTCTGTTCTGTTTGTAAACTATAACCCTCATTTTTAAAGCCATGATAATGATGCTGACGAGCTTTACAGGATTGGGATGGCATCACTATGCAAGGTCATTACATGATACATTTTGAGGCAAACAAAAGACTGATTTAATAATATTGGATAACTTCTTAAAATGAGCATTAAAAGTGAAAAATAATATCAAAGTGTAACAGAAATCTAAGATGTTCTGTTTAGCGAAGAAAGGTGTGACAAACATTCCTTTAGTTGAGTAGACTACATTTTTTCCATTTTAACTAAACTTTTGAATTTATAAGAAAGAAAACATTTAATGTTAAACAAAAATTCCTATGACTAAAATTCAATCATATCTTTTCTCATTGTTGTTTTTGTAACTTATATAAATACCCTTTAAGTTATAAAAAAACTAAAAGCACTATTTTTAGTTATACTCATTTTGTTATATATTGTAAGTTGCAGTATTTTTGTTATTGTAAATTACTGCTTTCACTGTGTGAGGTAGTGAATGAAATATTTATTCTAGTTAGAAATATGTACAGAATAGAAACAATATATTTACAGTATATTTTAAGTAGAAATTGTGTACTGTAACAGTGATACTAAATCGTATACAGTACATTCTTTTTTTATTCTTTCAGTAGTGATTTGCATATTTTACGTAACATAGGAGTTGAAGTCTTATTTAAAGACAGTTTGAGGGAGAGCATGTGGAATATTCGAAATAAAAGACTGATCACTTTTGATAGTTTTTTGTTTTGTGTGTAAGTATTAATGGTAATAGTAAGACTCCATAATTTACGAAGTCTTATATATGGCTATTTTTTTCTATTTATCAAAATTTCTTGTGTGCTTAAATTATGTTCTATTTACGTTTTACACGAGGTGGTGTCAGAAAATTCCTGGACAGTACTCTTCTTCCCTTATAGATGTGACTAAATAATTCAGCATGGTAAAGACCAACAACACAGCCCAGTGAGCCAGTATACGGTCTTTTATTACTATATAAGGTTATTCTCAGTTTATGAGTTCTGTATAAACTTAAAGTTTCAAATTTTGTGAAACTCATAAATTAAACTTGGTAAATCAGACGGAGTTATTGAAAATTTTAATGACTTATTTAAAAAAAACTCATTCTTTGATATCAAATGGCTCTGCTTTATTTCTGGATCATAACCGCAAAAAAAATTCATTAGTCATAAAACCAATGATGTTTTAAGACAAAATCCAAGGGAAAAATTCACGATTCATGCCTACAATTTCATAGCTTATGCCGACACATTTACACAAATGATATTTTTTCAGTCTTTCGTGAATGAGTTGTTGAATTTTTCCAACGATTTTCATCCATTTTGCTTTTGGATGACTGTTCAGAACAACAATCATCTTCAAGTGAAGTTCTGCTAGTCATGAAATTCTCTGTTACGTGTAGATAATCTTCCTAAAAAATTTAATGGAAGCACTGCAAATGATTCAGTAGGCGATTTACTCTGCTTTATAAAAACGTGATGCAAGCACAATGCTCAAATTTATTAATCATTAAAAAATTCACTAATAAATGTTCCCACAATTACTTGTAGATTGAACATAACATTACAAATAAATATAACCTAGCCAACTGCTTCGTTAGGTTTTGCAAGGTTGGCCACTTGTACAGGGTCAGCTGATAGAATCACATCCAATAACCTGGACAGTATAATCCTGAAACTTTTTGATACCACAATGTATAAATTATGAAGTTATATTGTTGCATTCCCTCTAGGCTTTACTAAAGTTTTTATTGGTTCTAATTAAGTTTGATAACTTGACAAAATAATTCTGATGAAACCTAACAAGAAAAGAATAATTTGAAATGTTATGATTATTTTTCAATTAAAACTACATAGGCTGTACAAAGCAATAATACAAACTCTTCAAAAATATAGTTTCATATAACTTTAAGCATAAAACACATTATATTAACAAATATTGGAAAAGATTTATTAATTAGCCGGGACTCTAAAATTTTTAGAAAAAGTTTCAAACAATAAATTAAAGAAAGTCTTAAATAACTTGATCATTTGTTGGATTATAAAATAAATATATAAAATTTTTAATGAAGATTCTTACTTTATTGATTGAAAGTTGAGTTTATCGATTAAACTAGTTAAAAATTGTTTAAAACCATTAATTTTTTCTTATTCATCAGTGTATCATTGTATGAATATTAAAAAACAAAAGTTTTGTGCGTTTGTTTGACATAATGATTTACATCTCCTGAGTCTCAGCTAATAATTTAATAGAATATTTCAACTTTATTTCAAATCCTCTTGCAACCCATCACTACATTTTATAAAGAAAGAAGCAGGCGCAGTGGACTGCCTGGTATTTCTTTATTAGTTACGACAAAAGCATCAAGACTGTAGAGCAAACCAAAGATAACTAAGCAGTCCCTTCCACCATCCTGGGGACTTAGTTGTAGTACCTCATCTTATATAATCTTTTTGTTGAATATATTATCATTTAGTAATAATATATAATAATTGCTGCCATATAATAAAAATTAATAAGTACAGCAATACAGTTGTAGAAAATGAAATATAAATAACAAATTTATATTAGTAGACCAGAAAGTTATGGTGCATGTGCAAGATGAACTAGGTTACTACACAAAAAGTAGTATTGCTTTCATTTAGTGATGTAACAAATTAATTTCCTATAATAATTTGTCAATTACTTTTAATATGTACCGCAGTAAATTTATTAATTTCTTTTTACTTTACTTTATTTATTGTATACAAGGTGTATTGCTTGGAAAAAATATGTAGTAACCAGTTTCAAATAATTGTTTGCTACCTATAATAATCCACTTGTACATGTCATCAGCACCACCAAAACATTCTGTTCTTACTCTTAGCACTTTCATTTCTAGGCTTTCCTTATATTTAAGCTTAGTAAATATTATAGTTTTCATTCAGGTAAAATCTTTTGTATAGCTCTTCACTCATGAGCTGGTGCGTGTTCGACAAATAGCTATCCCTATTCAAAAACATTGGATTTTGTAGTGCGCCTTCAAAGGCCATCACTAAGAAATTGCAGGCATTGTGGTCGTTTAGAAAAACTGATATCAGTAAATTTGTTCAAAATGGTATGTAATGGTTAATATGGCAAATCAAATAAAATAATATTTATAGCAGACTTTCGGCCTTTATTGTACTATACATCATATTATAATTTCTGTGGAACGGTCTTTTGCTTCTACCCTTCCCCCATCTAACCTCGCACTTCAAGGTTACGTAACCTTGCCAGCTTACGTGTGACCAGCTGTACCTAAACGTTTTAAAAATTGTTAAGAATAACCGCATAATATTATTTATCTGAGAAAATTTTTTTTTAGCTGAATTTTAAAATTAAACTGACATTTTTTTAAATTGATAAACATTTTTATTTTCTCTGTAGATATTAATCTCATTTTTGCAACTTATTTTACAGTCTACTGATTCACAATTTATTTTAGGTAATTGTATGATGATATAATTTTTGTATGGAATAATTTTTTGTGTTAAAATAGTTTACCAAGGAATATAGTTTACTCTATTGAATCTGTTCTTATGGTATTAAAGTCAGTTGAATATACCATTTAATTATATATCCTATCATTCAGTAGCTCTAGTTATATTGTATGAATTTAAACTCTCAGTCTTTTTATTCTAGTCAGTTAATTTATCCGCATCATTAGTATGATTTAACAAATTTTTAAATCAACACAAAATAAATTTATAACTACTGTCACTATAATTAGAAATGCAATTTAAAAATAAATTTTAGGACAGAATATTTTATGTAGAACATTAATTCAATTTACAAATTTATATACCTACTTGTTGAGGTGAATGCTGTTTACAGAATTTCTATTCTTTCACTTTTATTGACAAGATGAACATGTGTTGTATTATTTTTTTACTATCCTCTTTTTACAAGCTGTGAAGTTTACTCCAACCCTATGTGTATTGGAAAAAAATAATCCAATTTTCCACTTGTAATGAGGTTTCAGAATTAATTTTTATACAGTAGAACCTCGGTATTTTAAACTAACTGGGACAGGAGCCAATCCAGAATCCGGATTAACCAGAAAAAGCCTAAAAAACAGGGAAATAAAACATATACTTGCAGAAATTCTCCTTTATGTAGTAGGGATGATGTTGTGTATGTATATATATATATATATATATATATATATATATACATATATAAATGATGGATTGATTTCAAAATTTTACCAATTCCGATACCAAGAAATCGATTCCCGATTCTCGATTCCAAGTACCACAATTACTATTCTAATAAATTGATATAGTGCCTGCGTTAAAACCAAGATTATGCATCATGTTTGAGTGGCGACGGATATTTTACTGTCCAATGTGTAAATGCCAGAATCGAGGTATTTGGAATCGAAAAGAAGGGCGTTATGCTCTGCTGTGTTAGTTTGTGTAACATTTGGGAGCTGTTTTATCATGCATGCGCTTCAACAGTAGGAGCTCGGTTGAGGTTGTTTCCGCCTCACGTTCAAAATAAACCATTAGGTCATTTGAGTGGGATAATGCTTCAGCGTGACTTAAAATATTTAAGTTGATTCCCTCTGTCATCGTCTGTACATAGACAGGTGGTCATCGCGTCAATTCACTCATCTTGATACTGCACAGTATCGCATTTTACGGTCGCATTTACTCACCGTGCTGGGAATAGTGACTGGCCACAATTACGATATAAATAGACTAGTACATTTACATTATGTACCTGACTGTAAAGCTTATTAACTTACAATGTTATGTCCAAAACTAAAATCTTAACGTTAATGACTACCGTTTTAACTTCAAAATCCATTTTTTTTAAATCAAAAAATACAACAAATTCCAGTCTGAATTACGCAGAGGTCTGGAATAATGAGGTCAGAAATATCAAGGTTCTACTGTAATTGATTTTTCTGATGGTTCTAAAGACTAAACATATTTCTCTTAAGATGTTTATGTATTTTTCTAAACGTGAAAAATCTAATAATATTTTTCATAAGATATTAATGAAAACATAAATAATCTGTCTGTAATTTCAACCAATCAAGAAAGTTTTAAACTAGTTTTATTTATAAGTACATAAATCTATACATACTTTACCTATATAACATTCTAAAATTGCTTCTTTTATTCATCTTGAACTGACTGATTAAATTATAAGTAATTATTATGTATCTGAGTGAACGATTGTTTTGAAACTCGGCAGCAAGTAAGTTCTAAGGTTTTCATTCAGTTACGCAATAATTACTTATAATTTAAAATTTTTGTCCAATCATTTGAAACAAGGGTAGATAATAAACTTACTCAGATTTCAGTTGAATTCTTTGAATATTTGGGCTGAAAATTTTTTAATTTGTTTGAAAACTGCCACTACATTTAAATTTTATAAAATTGAAATTTTTCAGCTTTGTATCAAAACGGCAGTAATTTGACCCGCCAAACGATTGTGAACCACAGCTAACAACTTTTTATTAATGGAATCAAACTGTGTTATTGTACAAGATCTGGTTAAGAGAATATTTTTCAACCTTTCCTTTACTATATATATAATATCCATCCATTTGTGATAGATAAGCAATGTTTTAAATATAGACCAAAACCAGTTATAGCTCTTTAGTTTTTATTTAATTTGTTCAACATAGTAAATAATGTAATATATATTTAAATATATATATATATATAATATAAAATGATGGTTTTCAATTGCATAGAATTAAAGAAAATAGATATATAGCTATTTTGTAAATACAATAACGTTTCTTAAATATATATATAGTGTTTATTACTTACACTATTTACTAAACATGCATATATATATATATATATATACATATAAAAAACTAACATGTAAATGCTTCTTCCAACATGCAGTGCCGGCAAGCTGTTTTTTTATTCTTAAATAGATTTAGAGTTTTGTAATATTAAGACAACAAAGAATGGTTGTACATTAAGTACGAGAAATGTAGTTAAAAGTCCCAGAATTAACTACCTTTATAAAAATATAAAAATTATCACTAGTTTGCCTTTCGTATGTCAAGGCACTTTTAAATATTATATAGTATATACTTTTTTTTACTTAGATTTGACTTATAGTAAAGTAATGTATTAAATATTTATTTAATTATTTTTATTAAGTAACTATAAGAGAAAGAATTTCAATAGTTTTTTTTTGTGTATAAGGTTTAAAATGTCTTGCTGAGAATTTAAAAACAAATATTGAAATTTTTCAACATTTTGTTTTGAACTTGTTGATTTTTGTTGTGTATAGCGAATGGCAAAGTTTTAAGTAAATTATACAGCAGACACTGATGAAGATCCGTTGCTACGATCCCAATAAGTTTTGTATATATTTACTCAAGTTACAAGTTTGTTAAGCAGTGGTGGCTCCAATGTTTTTATATTTATCTGTTAAGATCTGTGTTTGTCCATGAAAGTAGTAATTGTCAGTAATTTATAAAGATAAATGATATATATATCTAAGATTTTAAAAAATGCTTGTAATATTGTACCAAAATTTAGAATGTACTAAGCAACAATAAAATAGCAAATAATCGCTCTTTTGTTTAGCTTATCATATCTATTTGCCTTGAAAGTAAAAATTGTTCAATTTTAAACAATTTCTGGGGAAGGCCAGTCATCCTCCTGGCGTAGTCACGACTTCCCTAAACTGTGCCTAACCAAATAATAAATCCTGAAGCCGCCCCTGTTATTAAGTTGTTAACTTATTAAGTTTGAATTTTGTTAAAAAAAAGACTATTATTCCATTTAATATATTAATAACCTCAAAATTTTTAATTTTAATCATGATATATAAATATACAATGGAACATGGTTTCTTGTAACCATACATCATGTTGAAGTGATAGTTAAGTATAGCCAAATAATAAACAGTGAGAGAGATATAAACCTTTAGAAGTATCTAGTATATACTAGTTTAAATGATATTATTTAATTCCATTTTACATTAATACAATACATCCATGAACACAAGTTGTTTACAAATGATTGTTTTTGATTGATTAGCATTTTCAGTTAAAATATTAGCTGTAGGGGGTACAACCAGCAATTTTTCCTGAATGGTGGGTATAATGAACACTCAGAGCTAATTAATAATTCCAAAGCAAAATTTTGAAAATTAAATACTTTTCCTTCCCATTGTAAAGCTTACACAAGAACCAAGATGGCTGATTGAATTTTTTAACAATTTCAATTATTTTCCGAATTGAAAAGGTTTTTTTGAACATTAAATTTAAGTACATATACAGTTTGTATTTATTTGGAAAATATCTTTAAATTCTTGCAAAATATTCTAAGATTTTTAAAACAAAATTTAAATTTTCAATTCCACAAAGAATATTTAACTACAAGACTTCTTTGAATATTTATCAAAAACTTAATTCTTTGCTTCGTCAATTTTCTCATGGTTACAAGCTATATAGATAGAAAATCTAGTTGTTTCTCAGAAGTTATTTCTGAAATATACAGCCTTTAACAAATGGAATTATCGACATTGAAGACTTTTCTGGGCGTTGTACACATATTTATTAATGTGTTCTCAGTTTACTGTCAACTTGTTTTATATGAAAACTATTTTGAAATTTTAATATTTAAAATTCCTTATGAGTGTTTGCATGGTTAAATTTATTACAACACTCACAATTTAAAATAGTTTCTAACCAAAAAACATTAAAAAGGAACTTTATAACCGTTCTGTTGAGTATTCCCTCTTGTCGCTTGTGAAGAAAACGTATTTTGCTTCTACATGACTTTATGCTATCATTATTGTTTAAAGAAACACACATACATGAAAGATATTAAAAGCTCCACTACTTTTTTCTATGCCCTACCTATTTGGACTATACGCTGTATAAAATTTTTTTACATAAAAGTACATAACTTTATAGAAGAAACTGATATTAAAACCTTTGATTGAGATTTAATACAACGTTCATTTTTGTTGATTCTATCTTCATGTGAGCTACTAGTTTTCAAAAACACTTGTAAATATTTTACAAACTTGCCTATAGTAGCACTTACTTATATTTGTTGAGGACAGGCATTTTGGGAGATGTGTCCCATGTCAACTCAGACCATACCTCAAATATTCTCACAATATTCTTTGTGGATTTCATTTTTAGTGACGATTGGTGAAACTTTTTCGTTAAAATTTTATGCCAAACATATAATGTAACAACACAAAATATTTTTAAGTGTTCTAAACGATCTTCATCAGTGTCTTTGTTTGTTTCCTCTGTAAAGTGATATGGAGCTAGACAGCAGTGGTGTAAAAGCAGGTCTAGGGCCTGCTAGATGGCTTTTTGTGAAAAGATGTGTGGCGCTTTTACCAAAGTGATATTTCTGTCATTATCAACTACTCATTGTATTTGCTTCTCAACTTCCATCCCTGTCTGTTTAATAAACTATGTATAAAGATTTGTAACAAGACATTTTAATCGGATAAACTTTTCTCATAAGGTGTATAGTATTGAGAACTGATTAAAATTTTATACAACATATTAGCATATTAAGTATTAAAAGACAAAAAATAGATTGACTTACTACTCGTAAAATATCTTTTTTTTAAATTTACTGTACAAATTTCCACAATCACTACCTACTGACATCATGTTGTAAGTTGTGTACTATTATTGTATATTTTTTATTTTAAGTTTATTTGTATACCATTTAACCCTAAATTATAATTTTTCTAAGTATACATACTTTATATATGTTTTAATGTAAATACTAGTATATAATTAAAAAAAAGAACTCCATATTTAAAATATGTAGTTATACTGTGGCCTAAAATTGTATATGAAGTTTTGTTTTAAAAAGTTGGAGTTATTTTTTTAATTTTTTACTAGTTACTAAGCAGTGTTTGTAAACATATTACCAAGTTATTGTGAACATTGAGTATATTATTTACCATTTCATTTTATTTAACTTTTTAATTGCAAATTAAAATAATCAAAATAATTACCTTCTTGTATTAAGTATTGCCATTTTGCCTTTATTTAGTATTTTTTAGAAGTTTCGGTACAAATGTTAGTTAAGAATGAAAATACTAGTTGAAGTAAATAAAAGCGCACAATTAAGTTTATTATATACACTTGAAAACATCCTAAACTGTCTTACATCAAGTTAAATGTATTTATTAATAGCAGGTTTACTGGTTTGAATACAAAATACATAGTTTATATCCTTGATTACAGTAATTTGCCCTAAGAAATTAGTCATTATAAAATTGTATTAAATGTTTAGCTCATTTTTTTTATATTTAACTGTGTATGTTGATTTTATAGTAAGCCACAGTCTAACAATTGAATTAATACTTTAATTTCACAAGATATAGTACAAGTATTTTTTATAAATAACTTAAATTTTTTTTTTAACTTCAAACATTTCTCTTAAAACATTTTCTTTCTAGCTTGATTAAAAATACTGTTTTCATTCATAAATAAAACCTAAAATATTTGAATTTTGTAAATAAAATTACTGATTTTTTAGTGAAAAGAGTATAAATTTTTATTTCCATGAAATTATATTATTTATTTCAGCTTAAGCGACCTCTTTATTATAATAAATAGCTATTTGACATTTAAAGGGCTAATATCCAAAGTCCTTTGTATTTGTTTATAAAACACAGGCACCTTTCCCTTTTAACCTCACTAATGTAATGCAATACAGTGAACCCTTGTTATTCGCGGGGGTTATGTTTCCCAAAATCACTGCAAATACTGAAACCAAAAGTATATGGAAAGGGGAGGGTTGGGTTCCAGATTAAAAATGTTAAAATTGATTACAGCTATACTTTACACTTATAATATACAGTATCCTATATTTACGTACTACATAATTACATACATATTTTTATTATTTATGTATGTTTTCCTTGAAACCAGAAACACAAAAATTCTATTAAATATTTGCTCGCACACACACACAGACACATGTAGACATTCTTTATTGTTAAACACTATCCACTAAAATTATAAACAACTAATTTTAGACTAAGAATCTTTTAAACACTGTTGGTTTAATTTTTTTTAAATATGTTATTCTACCTTGTGCGCAATTTGTTTCTAGTTCCTCTTTTATAATATGGCGATAATGCTTCTTCCAGCTCTCGATTAAATTTTATTACCCATTCTAAAGAGGATCAATGTCTGTAGCTAAATGCTTCCCTAAACATACATTTCACCGACAGATTTTAATGTCAACTTCGGCAATACATTTTTACGATTTGTTTGTCTCCATTATCCAAGATAGACACAGGTTTAGTAAATAGTTCTTCCAGCTCTTTTTCCGTCAAATCTTGGTTTGCAATTTTCAAAAGATTGTTAACATTTTTACAATCGAATTACTGTAAAAAATAAATAATACGATAACACATTATCCTACAACCTGCATAGTAACTATACTGCCTTTCTTGTCTTTTTTTTTAATACGATGCATAATACGATGTTAGTTGGATATCCTGTAAATTTGCTAACCGCAAATACCGAAACCGCCAATAGCGAGGGTTTAATGTACATTGATGCAGCATCCTTCAAATTAACATTATGGTTTAGATAAGTTCGGCAAAGACATATTAGTGCCCAGGAAAAAAATATTATACTCATTTCTTAATGTTTCAAGGGTAATGATAATGCAATTTCACACTTTATTGGCATAACCATCTTAACCTGGGGATGCTGCCCATCTTTCTATTTTCACATGACATGCAAGTTTCTGAGAGATGCAAAAAACCAAAGGAACAGTGACCAAAAATTTATTTCGGGATCATCTCCTTTGCTATTGAATTGAGAACAATCCTAAGCAAGAATGACAATTCGCCCAAAAGTATGACCCCTTAAGATAAAATATTTTTAAGAGAGACAGGAAATGGACACACAGAGTTATTAGTACAAAACATTACTGGTTTGCAATACATCCAATGAGTGTATTATCTTCACTGTACCTAGAGAATTGTTTTGAAGAGGATTGTACCTCACAAGATTATTGAATCAATAATCTTTATTTAAAAGATACAAGCATTTTTTTAATACTTTTATAAGTGTAATCCATAACTTATTCTCTGGTAATAACATTTTATTCACGTATTTAATAAAAATTGGGAAACAACTGGAACATATATTTTTTATACACGTTAATATTATAATATTCAAAAAGTATTTTTTTTAGATTCCTGGGAAAATAGTAATAATATGTTTAACCAAAATATTTGAGACAATGCTAAAACTATTTTTGTTTATATTTTTGTAATATTATAAATCAATAATTATATTATAAACACAAGAAATATATACAACTCGCAATTATAAAAACTTTAATCTGAAACGTGTTTCAATGACATTATGTCATCATCTTCAGTAATCCTATCAGAAACCAAACTTTAATTACAAAAATTGAACTAACCTATAATATATTCAACAGTTTAAATAACTAAACAATATAAATATTTAATATATTTATTTCTCTGTATGCTACAACAAATATTTTATCTACACAAGCAATTTCCACTGTAATTTGTTGGGAATTTACCAGCCATATATTTTCCCCTTCAGAATAGGAACTCACTATGGTTTGTAATTTATTAGTGACGTCAATAAATGTATATTTCTCTTCTCTTTCTAAATAATTTTCTTCTTTAATCTTAATTTTTAATCTTTGAGCTAGGAAACATTTATGAATTTTCTAGTTTTTTAAGAAACAATTGTGCATTATATATATTTAATAACTTCCTAAATATATAGAAATATTCTTCACCCAAGTGTCAATATTTTAAACTCTAATTAATTTCAGTTGGAAGAAATTTAAAACTTTTGTTGTAATTAAAGAGCTAAAGTGAAATTCAGTTTAACATTAAAGACAATAATTTGTATGTTGTAATCAATAAATGTGTTTTTATTCTATGTTGTCCTGCTCAGTTCTTGTTACTCAACTAGTATTTTGTCAAATTATTTATTTTGGAATAGTGTCCGAGAATTCATTTTGTTTTGTACAAGTTTTTGAAATAATTAATTTAAAAATAAAATGTAACAAATGTGTTGCAAAACAAAATATTGCATGTCATAGATTTTCAAATATATTTAAAGATTTCTTAATATCAAAACTTGGAACATAAAAAGTTTTGATTTAAATCTATAGTTATCTATTTGTGTGCCTGTAGTTGTGATTCTAACGCAGTTTGTTGATTCAAAGAAATTTTTATTTTGAAATCTTACTCTAGTTTGTACAGTAGGCTACTTTGAGTAGATCGTGATGCGTAGGATAAATTATAGACTTTAGCAAAGGATTCATAAGTGTTTTCTGTTTACAACGTAAATTCTACAAAAACATTCCAGACTAAAGTTTTCTAATCAATTCCTCTTTTACGCTGTTTTACTATATGAATCCTAGTCTAAAGGTGCTATGGCACTAAACCATTTTAGTTACGTAAGGCAATTAGCTGGTTGTTATGAAATTGTTAGTGTTATTAATACACGCTAATATTAATATATAGGGGCAGAACTTTTCTGTATTTTGTATCATCACATAAATATATGATTTCCATTTGTGGATTGTATTGAACCAATATATCAAATAAATGATTTTGATTAGGTGGTTGGTATTTTCTCTCTGAATCCTTAACTTTTGTCTTATAAAAAAAATTATTTATTATACTGCTGAATATTTATTTCAAATAAAAAGTAAATAAACAGGTTTAAAATCAATGGCGGCTCCAGGATAGACTTTGGGGAATGGCACAATGGCAGGAAATCATGGGTGGTTTGGGGTGGAAACTTTAACAAATAAAAACCTAGAAATGAAATTTTAAGCTATTCTTGTACTTGATAATCACAGAAAATTTGGCATTTTTTTCATCAAAACATACATTTTACCTGAATTTACATAGATACCAAAATTATTATTTTGTACATAATACAAAATATTGTTTAACTATTATTTCATTTAACGACTCGGTCTGACAAGGAAGTCGTAGTACACAGACTGTTAGTATAGCTGAGCCGGTATGAAACTAGTGCACATGACTAGTAACATGCCAGTGTTGTTTAATGCTGGGTGGAACTACCAATGTTATCAGATGAATTTCTATACCTAACATTACATAAATGTAAAAACAATATACATTGCTTTTAAATTAAAGTCAAATGAAAAATACATTTTTATAAGTAAACTGAAATAAATTTATATGTGTTGGGAATATGAAAAGTATTTCTAAAAAAAAATAGTACCCTTTTCTGGAGCCGCCCTTGTTTAAAATTAAAATAATTTGTGCCTAGATTTCTAATTGGGTTCCCCAAAGAGGATCCTTCTACCAGATGTATCTGTATTTCTAATCTAATTAATTAGTAAATTAGTTGTGGTCTTCATACAAAAATTACAGAAAAACAAAAATTTCAATGATTGGCAGGATTTACTAATGAAAAATAATTTATTTACTAAATTATCTGGAACTGTCATTAGTTAAACAATAACAAAAATGTGATTTTTCACTTCTTAATGAATTGACACTTTTCCCCTAAATGTATGATATAATGATAATGATGCACTATAGAAATGACAGCACAACCACTGTTAACGTGCCCATACAAGATTTAACCCAGGATGTAGCAACTACACAATTCCTTTGTGCAGTCAGTAGACATATGTGTAGAGGCGATTGCTGCTAAAAGCATTTGTACACTAATTATGTGAAACAAAATAAACAAATGTAGGTATATCCTGTATACTACGCCTACATAAGAGCCATTAGCAACAGTTAGAGTACATCAACAATTACGTAGAAATTTTAATTAAAAATCAAGTACAGTATATTAAAAGTATGAAGTTTCATAAAGGTTTACCTAACCTCAAATATTACTAGTAGTTATGCTTGGCTAGACGACTTGTATAGGGAAAGCAGACATAAAACAATTGGTAGCAATGGCAAACTGACATTGTTGTGACCAGTTGATCACATTGCGCTTTTTTGCGTTGGGTCAAAAAAATTAATCTTTTTTTATACTTGCATGTTCTGTGATCATGTAATTGTGACACAGCTATCCTTAATAATTTTAATATTTTGTCACATTTTACCTCAAAGCTGGTACATATCTAGGCTGTATATTTATAAGTTACTGTTAATTATAATTTGAGTTATGTTAAACCATATAGTACAATAAATTTGTTTAAAATAATACTGAGGGTAACATATTCACGCAGTCTTTCTTCGCTCTCTACGCGGATCAGAACTGTAGTCCTTTACTAAAGTTTTCATTGTTGCTTTGCCATTGGGTCTGAACATTTGAGGTTATGTCGTTAATTTTACTGAACTTACAACTTGTCAGTAGTGGTACTGGATATCAGTTAGTGCATATAGTGTACCACTCATCAGATATGAGAGCTGTCGCTCAGTTTTTCAACCTTTATTTTAGTTACTATGTTTTTAGAAGTGTTTAATGACTTTAAATATTGTTTTAAGTTTTCTTAGCTATCTCTGCCATAAACAAGAACCTTCTCACACTTAGAAATATCGTCAGAGGTTTTCCGATCACTATTAGTGATACAAAGTAGTATAATGCTGTCACCAATGACCAAACACTAACCTCTATATTTCAGAGAGAATACTGCAAAGATTACTTGAAAGAACATGATATTAATTTGATTCACTTTATTCTAATCATATTTACAGTAATTTCTAATTGTAAACCATTTTTTGGGAAAAATGACATTTGGCAACTGACTTAACAGTGTTGGAGTACCTTTAAAGTGATCAAAATAATGATATTTTTATTTCAATTTTATAATTTTATTGTATAAACAATTACCATAATTGTCATGCTGTAGATTTATATAAATAAATCATTTCCGTTTCTGGAGGAGATTCTCGTGCCATTATGAATGAATCCTTAAAGGATTTGCTAATTTCAGTAGAAAAACGCAGATTTTTAACACCAATTAACATTTTATTATTTTCTTTATTTAAAATGAATTACTTGCAATGAGATTATACGTAACACTGGAGGCACGCACAACAACTATTGAAACTAATAACTTTTTTTCCTGTTTTAATTTATTATTAGGTGATTATTGTTGTTGCTAGTGTAATAGTTCTAGCCATTGATTAACATATATATATAAGCTTAACCCTATTCTGACCCGTAAGCTTAAGCTATCTGAACCGTTCAGAATTCAAAAAACCACAAGTGGAGAGGGCTGCACAAAATCATTTTGCGGGCTGTGGGCTGGCACTACATAAAATCAAGTGTTTGGAGGATTAGCAGAATATTTGGAAAGCCCAACTAGTGAGTGAACAAACTGTAGATCTGTTGGTGACAAATTGTTCATTTTGGATGTTGGAGAGTGGCTTTATTTAACCTGTTCACCCCCTCTTTCCTGTCCTATCTGACTATCTATCAATTTCTACCTTAGGCAGTAGGAACTCCTCTATTAGTGAATCTTTAAAAAAAAACAAGTAAGATATTTCTTTTAACCAAAAGCACATTTCTTTGAATAAACAATATTAGTGTTTTTAAAAAATACATCCCTCAAGTACTTCATTATTAGGTGGCCACTAGTTTTCCCAGACTTGGAAGCTGTTTATTAAATTCCTTCTATTAGCCTATACTCTCCTGATATAAATCATGTACGAATTTTCAGTCGTTAATAAAATACTTTTTTGTTCGTCCATTCAAGTTTAAATACATTTTTGGGGGGATTACAATTGATGATAATAAAGGTTTTTCAAATATGTATTCAATAAGTAAATTATAAAAATTTGGGGTCTAGGTCGGATTTGAACTGTGAACTGTAATTTGATCTTCGTGCTCAAAGTCTAGCGTGCTTTGGCACTGCAGAAAAAATGAGTTTCTCAAAGACATATGAATTTTTTCCCCATCTGGTTGTTGTCGAAACCTCCATTGTACAACCTTAAACTGTTGTCATGGTTACCACAAATTATCATTAATAGTGCTCTAGGGTAACTAAAAGTTGTAAGGTTAAATAAAAGCGAATGAGAGGAATAAAATAAACAAATAGACTGGAAATAAGCAAACAATGATAAAATTTTTCTTTCTTGACCTCAGTAGGAATTTATTTAAAAACTTTTTTTCATATTACTTGTTTCTTCTGGGGCTATTCCAAAATAAGATTTACCAAACTCGTCCTCATACTGTATAAGCTCAAGAAAATCATCACTTAAGAAGTTAAGCAATCCTATGCAACATGAATCATAGAACTTGCATTTTTTGTGTTGAGGTTTATATCTTGAGGTTTTTGTATAAATTATAACACCAACACAAAACACCTGAGCAACAGTCTTGTCAGTAACTCACAGCATTGAATAATTTGGTGATCTATTGTGAAACGCGTCTGCTGAATAAATCAGTAAGTAGTGGTTTTTGCCAAGTTAATACAATAAAAAGTGTAATGAATCATAGATTAACGGACAAATTTGAAGAACGACATAACAACGGAGGTTACAATTGTTTTATTGTTTAAAAGACTTTAATATTGCAAATTGTTAAACAGCATTGTCTTATTTGGTTTTGTTCTAATTAGAATGGCCTTTCTGCCCTACTTGCACAACATATTACACATACAGACTCAGTATAAACACATCAAACCCCTTTGACCATAGGGTTATATAAGTTTACTTACAAACTTTTCTCATGAACAAGTTGTAGAGTTATAAGTAAATCTGACCCTACCTCCAGTTATAGATTCATAAACAGATAATATAAAAAAGTATTTTTCTATTGTTCTGGGATATACAGTATATATATATATATATATATACACATATACTTAGAGTTACCTGGCATGCATTGCTGTGCCCGAAATCATAATTTTATAATGGAAAATGAAAAATTATTGATTCATTTTCCAATAAGAAAAGCAAATCAAAATTCTAAATAATTATATTTCATTTACTTTGCAATACTAGAGGATAGACAATTTTTTTTTTTTTTGTCATTTCATTAGGCGTATAAACTTACAAATGTTTAACGTCCCAACACTTGAGCACGCAACATATAAATTGTCCGTGATAAAAAACGAATGTTCCAAAATTAATCTAGCAAGTTGGGTGTCAGTTTTTTTTTTGTTGTCAGACTAGTTCCGTTGCACTGCTTTCGTGAATTCAAATTTCGCAAGAATATTATCGGTGATCCTATTTTTAATATCAATAAATATGATAGCAATCACTGTATATAGAATTTAGCAAGTTTAAACAGTTTAAAATAATGAAATAACTTATTTGTACATAATATTTATAATTTTCTTAATTCATTAAGAAACGCTAGTATGGATGTACATTTTAACATTAGTCTTATGGAATTATGTACACTAAACCATCCCAAGCCTCTGGGGCAGAGCCCTGTGAATGGATCTACACCAAACTTCACACGAATCATTTTGGGAATATGATAAACAATCCCTCCAAATTTCATTTAATTCGGTTTAGCGGTTTAGGCGTCCATAAGATACATATATCGGTTTACATAAATATATATATATATATATATATATATATATATATATATATATATATGTGTGTGTGTGTGTGTATATATATATATATATATATATATATATATATATATTCATCTTTAAAAAAAATAACCCATACTGTACAACTAGTGACTACTGGAACGTAAGCTGATGACGTCATCCCAGTGACGTCACAAGCGTATTGATTCAGCAGACATGTTTCGATAAGGGTTTGCTTGACAGACCTATCGGCTATTATTTCTAATTCACTACGTAGCCTTATGTGTTGTGTGTGATCAAGAGTTCAGCAGTTTAAACCCACCCATAAATGGCGCAAGATTTAGAACAAATTTGGGTTAAAAACACAGTTTCTGTTGGATTAAATTCTACAAAGTGCGAGGAATGGTGGTCGAAAATTGTATCAAAATACTGTGAAGAAGGCAGGCATTTTCATAATATCGATAATTTGCAAATGAAGTTTCAACATTTGTCTACAATCGAGAAACATTTAAAGAATCCAGTTGCGGTTTCTTTTGCGGTTATTTTCCAGTAGTAAGTATTAGTAAAACTATTTTTCAGCTATATATCTTTTACATTACTAACCAGGCTTGCTAGAATAAAAATTATTTACATTTTTGTGTTTTTATCGTTTGTTCCTTAGATTTTTATCGTTTGTAAAAAGATTGTTCCTTAGATTTAACGACATTGTTTTAATTGAAATGACAATTTAGCCTTGAAGTATTTCTTATAACCAACAAGTCGCATCCATGGTTAAATAGGTCGAATAGTTTTATTACAATTAATTTCCTTCGTAGGCTATAGAAAAAGGAAAGGGTAACTTTTTGGCAAGGAAGAGATAAACAAAATCTATAATGGGGTGTTAAAATGAAAAATTCTACAGCCGCGCCTTATAGGCTTACTATTAAGTGAAACACGCATGAGTTAGTCACGCTTAAGATTCAGAAACATGGATACTGCGATCAGCTGTTCGCGTTTACCTGAAGCTCCATTTCGTACAGCTGTTTCGTTTAGAGGTTATGTTTATGTCACTTCAGAAATGCAATTTCGATTATTTCATATATTTTGTGTGATATAATTGAGTATAATTATGTAGTAGTAGATATTTACTAATTATATACATTTTAAAGATTTAAACTTTAAATTTTAAAAATTAAAGCTAATATTCAGAACATTTTCTTAATTGTTTTAATGATTATTGTATTTGTTTTTAAGAACAAATAATCCTCTTAATTAATTCCTTCTATAAGCTCACACTCTCCTTATATATATCTTGCACAAATTTTCAATCGTTAATGAAATACGTTTTTATTCATCTAATCGAGTTCAAATACATTTTTTTTACCTGTAGTGGATGTGGATTATTGATGTTAATAAAGTTTTTTATATATTTTTTCAATAATTAAATTATAAAATTTGTGGGTTCCAGCCGGATTCCAACTGAGAATCTTTATATTCAAAACCTAGTGCGTATAGGCACTGCACCAACTTTCCAATACCTAGAAATATATTTCTCTAAGATGTATATGAATTTTTCCCCCCCCATCTGGTTGTCTTAAAAACCTTCATTGTACAACTTTAAACTGATGCCATGGTTACCACACAATATCATAAATAGTGCTCTAGGGTAACTAAAATAAAAATTTTTTTAACAATAAATTGAACTCAAACGATGATCAACCTTTCTTAGTTAACCTCAGTAAGAATTTGCTTATTTTTTTTTTATATTACTTCTTTTTAAGGAAAATGCCAGTAGTATTAAATAATTGCCAAGTATTAATGTAATGCAAGAAATTTGTTTTTAATTTTCAACATTTTTTATTTTAAAAAAATTGTATGTTTTTTAAGTGAATATACAACTTTTGGCGCGCCCGAACAAAAAAAAATTATAAGAGGTAAACTTTTTAAGTTTACATTTATACCTTTATTTCTCCAACACATTTATAAAGATGGATATAAAATACTTTAGCTTATCTTAAGAGAAATCATAAGATTTTATGCCAACAGCTGATTTTATGTTGAAGGTTATGTTTGTACAACAGCTGCTTTAGCGCGTAGGTTATGTTGCTTTATTTATTCTTCGTTATTAGGTTATGATAACGTCGTTAGGAAGGTCTAATACTCTTTAAGAAATGATTTCAATTTATTTCGTGGAGTAAATTTTTAACATCTAGCCGAACTATTACTACATCTTTTATTAATAACTAATTAACTAGATTCCATTATCATCACTATTAACCGAATTCTCTAAATGACATATTCACTCCCGTCGGAAAGTCTTATTGACCATGTGGTTGTGCTGTTCGAAATGTTGAAGAAAATTAAAGATGGCTAAACAGAAGAGTGTAGTAAGGGAGCACCCAGCCGCTCGACTCTTATCTCCCCCTTGCCAAAGAACACATTTTAGCCATAAATTTGGGAGTTCTACTACCCATTTAATGAGATCTATATCCCCACTCCGTGACTCCCGTCCGGGTGACTAGCATCAGGCCCGAGGCGGGGGGGCTTGACTGGTCATCGGTCCGCCACTGAGACGAGACGAACTCCAATAGTGACGCTGTCCCACAGCTCTTCCAGAACTACTCGGGGCCAGTAGAACCTTCCAAAACTGCCAGGTTTCAGTACCTCAATACCTTTTCTGATTAGTTCTGTCCAGGTAGTGCAATCGGATCCTGATCCACTTTCGGTTGGTCTTACTTAAGAGCCGGACTACTGACTTGGTACTAGGAAGGATAAGCTAACCCGTTAAACCTTGAAAGCCAATCTTATTGACAGCTACATTGTAAGTTTTTTAAAACATATTCGTATCCTGTAACCTGTTCACGTATTTACTGTACATAAATTATTACCTTTTTAAGCCCACCTTAGTGATCTATAATTGTTTTTATAAACTATAATTGTTTATGTATGTCTCAGAACTGTCAGTGGCTTAACATTGGCCAGTTTCTTGCACACACGAACGTGACAGATCACCAGGAGGGATTAAAAAAGTTGTAAACTTGCACACGGTTAGTAATTAAAGAAACAATTAATATTTTACAAACAAGTTTTTTATAAAATTATTACTAGTGTCTTTTAAGTATTGTAATTTTTGTTATTTACAATCTTTTCGACTAAATTATGTTCATAATTACAAACTGTAGCGGTTTATCTGAATATTTTCAATTTTTTTTCAAAAAACAAGGAACAATAGTAAATTCCAAGAAAAAATTGGTAGTTTATTGTAACTAAGGCCTCTCACCCCACCCTTAGGTCAGGTATCCTTCCACGCAAGTCTCTCTACCCTTCCTTACAAGGGGTTGAAATCTTTCTATGACCTCGTTTGAGAGTAGGTACACTACAGCTACGCGACGTTATCTTCACATTACCTCATAATATCTACTAATATCACTTACATATTTTGGTATGTTACACTTGCCTATAGTAGCACTTGTGGGATTATTGAGGACAGCAGTTTCGGGAGATGTGTCCCATTGTCAACTCAGACTTATGGCGGGTTGAGTTGACAATGGGACACATCTCCCGACACGTCCGTCCTCAATAATCAAAAAAGTAAGTGCTACTACAGGCAAGTATAACATACTAATATATAATAACTTCGAGCAACTGTGGTGTAATTTTGTATTATAAATAAATAAAACCTCTTAAACCACAAAACATTTTTTATTTATGTCTGATGTACGTTTCGATTGCAAAGCAATCATCTTCAGAGGCAGTTAATAAAGACTAACTCAGTTTAAGAGGTTATATTTATTTATAATACTAATAAACGTTAAAGTTATTTTAGTAAATAAAACTAATACCTTAAGTGAAGATGGAATCAAATAATATTAATATATCTCTCGTATAGCTACAAGCTTTTAGATTTATTACTAAAAAATCTATAAACGTCTAAACACGTTTAAATTATAAGCTTTTAATATTTTTTTTCAGTTTTGAGTACGACCCTAAAGCTGACGACTGCCATACAAACATCCAACATTTCACCAAGTTTTTCACAGACTGTGGAGGAGGAAGTGTAAGTAACTACTGCGAAGTAATCAATTTGATTTTGCCATAAAGAAAGCTCCAACAAATTTACTTCAAACTATCTGCGTTTAAATGTTTTCCTAGTAAGCGGTTCGTTTTTGTGTTGTATGTACAATATATATGTTTTTGTTTCTTTCTTTTTCTTAGCGCGTTTTAAAAACATATGTTATCGGAAACACAAACAAATTTCAGTGTGCTTTGAGGACAACCTAGCACAGGTTCACTGTGCTTTTCAGTGAAAAAATTTTACGAGGTCGGCTTAGAATGATAGACCATTTTAATAATATAAACCCAGTTGTAATTATTACTTGATGTGATTTTACTAAATGTGATGCTGCCGTGACGACGTAGGGAAAAGCAATAGAGCAACAGAAAATATTGCATATCCAGCCTGAGCGTCAGTAGTCATGTACAATATATAGAGCACAGTGGTACAATATATTACAATGAAAATATTAGAAATGACCCCAATACCACAAAAATAATAAAATATAACCACTCTAGTTTGCAAATTCTTGTTTGCTAGATTGTATTTTGTTATAAAACCCTCTGAAGATGATAACATTGTCACTGAAATGTGCGTAAGAATTTAATCTTGTAACTTGTATCATTTGTTATTTTTGTGGTATTGGGGTAATTTCCAATATTTTCATTGTCAGAAGTCAGTTGCCACCATTTTGTCGGTTATTGTTCGTTGGTATTCAAATTATTTTTAGTAACAACTTTATCGGCTTTAAATTTGTCAGTTTGTAAGCTTAATGAATTAAAAGGTAGATTTGTTTGATGATGACAATTAACTCTGTATAGTGTTTTTCAGTCTTTGAGTTTAAACAGTCTTTGATTTTCAGTCTACATTATGAGTTGAGTGACTATTGTGTTCTTTTGTTTAAAACTAAGTTTTCATTAGAAGTTAAATAAAGAACCTTATGTAAAACTTTGGATAGTTACACTAGGCGCAGCAGAACATTTTGTGTAACCGACTATGGCTTGATTTAAAACAGAATAGGATTCTACGTAGGGGAAATCGGTCAGAGGGAATGGGGGCTACGGCCGTCTCGGCGAATGAGATATCCTAATATTGCTCCGTGCGCGAGCCTTGTTGCCAAGTCGACTTTATACTTCCGTTCGTCGCTCAGTTTCATTTTTTCTGTGGCGGAGTGATTTACTAGTGGGACAGCGTGTTTCGTTTTGCAATTTGAGTTTTGCTTTCCTTTAACAGTCGTTTTCAAGATTTTACTGTTTCAATCCTTATAGTCCTTTATAAAGTCTGAAAACGGTAGTGTGAATAAAAAAGGACGACCTCGTATACATCCCCAAAAACGAAATACACCGTATCAAACTATTGGCTGAGGCGTTCCGTTAAGGGCACAATATCAACGGCTGGTTTGTTCCCTAAGAGACTATTTTATTCAAGAGCGTGATAATAAAGGAACTTAATAAATCAACTGCACTTACTTCTAGTGCAGAAAGTTATGACGAGGACTGCTATGGCGTTGGGGATTAACAAAAATACATTAGTTAAAATTATTTTTATGAAGAAATACTTAAAAATATATGCATACTGGAACAAAAGCCCCAATCTACGTACGAGTATAGGCCTGCAGTACTCGGCGAAAATGTGACGCGCAGCGTTTAAAAACTTTTCACTCTACCACTTTACTAGCAGCAAACCAAATGTCCTACCAACATGAAATAAAAAGAATAATTATATGTAACTAATTATCTCAAACTTTTACGCTTACAAAAAGTTTTTAACCAACAAATACGAAAAATTGTCGCTTACCAACTTTTTTATGTTTATTAAAGTACAACTCTTATTAAATCTATTTTTTTAACGTTCTTTCAAACAAAATATTACCTTTATGGTTTAATATTCTGAATGAGGGAATCATACTGCTTATAGCTGCCAAGTTTCAAAATTGAATTCTCACTCTAAGTGCTTTAAACCTTGATTTAAGTGAAAGGTTTTATTAGGTTTTGTACGATGCACGGTTCGGAATTGGAGAAATTACAATCTGACAACACCGCATCCCTAACCTACCACAAACCCATTCCTAATCTACTTTAAGTCAAAGTATAACCTGCTGAGTGAGGGATTTTATTTCCTGTTGAGTTCGACGCATCCCGAACATAACTTTCTAATCTGTGCAGCTGCGGTTAAAGATTTGCCTTCAAGCTTAGGTGATGACTTGTATTTTTTTTTTGCTCCTGAAAATAAAAGTTTTTCTTTGACCATTAAGCTGAGGATCGCTTTCTCCTTCATGAAATTTGGGCAGCTAAAGCACTTAATAGCACTGTTGCAATCTTTCTCAGTGTGACCTTCAGTATCACAGTTATTGACTGTGTCTGACTATGCTTACATCTCCAAACAGTTGACCTTTATAACAACGCCGGGGATTCGAAACGTAGGGCCTAATAGCCGTTGGTAGCCATTATAGAGGCCGCCATATATCCTGGGTGGATGGATTTCCAAACGTAGGTATATTAGAAGGTGTTGCAACTTTCTACCACGGGTAATCTACACCCATGGATCACTTTCGACCATTTCCATCCCTCGGAACTATAGTATGGGACCTATAGTTTTTTTTTCTGGATGGGCATCAGCCGAGTATTCATAATAGATACGTAATGTATATCGTGGACACTCTCTGACCAAGGCAGGCCAGCGATCGTGCTTATGTCTTCAGCAGATCAAACTCTCAGCAGCATCCCGGACCATAGTTGCTTAAACTCTGATCCATTCAGCACTCCCAACTCACAACGGTTCTGACCCTCTAAAAACCCTTGGAGAAAATATTAGCAGCTTTTAAATATGTATAAAACTTGATTTATTGAAATTTGTGTGTGTGTGTGTGTGTGTGTGTGTGTGTGTGTGTGTGTGTGTGTGTGTGTGTGTGTGTCTGTGTCTGTGTGTCTAACCTCGCACGCCCCTGGTTATGTGTAAGATGGTGAATATTGTGGCCATTAGTGTTATCAGTAGTGTAATGTTAGACTGGGGTACCGCGAGGGTCGCCAAACCCCTCTTAGTAGGTGCAGCTAGTTAGCACCCTCGCGGATAGGGATTGTGAATCTAAGTGGGATTAAGGTGAATAGAAAATCTCCTGGTAGCTCATATGGTTTATGACTTCACGTATACATATGGGTAGTGGGGAGTTTTGTTACTGATGAATATTTGAATAATATTTGAGATGTTAATTGTAAAGATGTCTACCTAGTGTCCGAAACGTACATAACGGGTTTAAATATAACTGATAATTGTTATAAGGTTATGTATAATGTGTTTTATATTGTTTAATAATACATATTCAAAGTTTTACAAAAGAATAAGTAAATAGAGAAGTTGCAACCTTATCCTAGATAGATAGCTCTCTGCATAACTCAAGGTTAAAAATATTAGATACTTATCTATTATTTTAATAAGAAATATATCAAAAAATATTATATATTGTTTTCATTACACATTCAAACTAAGCTACAGCTAACAATATTCTTTTGTGAACAGGAAAACCCAGTGTATGATGACGTCATATGTCTGTTGGAGACTGCAGTGACCAGCAGCACTGAAGAAAACAAGATTGACGGCGTGTTTGGAAACGATGATAGGCATTATTTCTTAGACTTGGACATGGTTGTACTTGGCTCAAATCCTGAAGACTATGCGGATTACGTATCGAAAGTTCTGCTAGAGTATTCTTTCCTGCCAATAACTATATACAAAAACTTAAGGCTAAAGGTAAGTTATTTATTTGAATTTGTATACAGATCGTTCAAAAAGTCTCTTCGCAGAACTCGTAGTAGCGGCTTTCCCCTCAGTGCACTTGCCTATATAACCTATCTTAAGCGAGTCGATTATGTGCCTTTGCAGAATGTTTAACACTTTTGGTTGTATTGGCAGTTCCCAAAAGTAACGCGTCACAGAAACACAAATTTTTTTCTACTGTGGGTTTTTTATCTACAAGCGAAAGGATCGAGACGTCTATTTTACTGCGGAGAGTCATTTTGAACGCATTCTATAAACGGTCGCTGCAGCGAAATACGCATTTTCGTTTCAGGATATCGTCCTTTTTGAAAGTCTTTCTAATAAATCAATTCATTCACGATTTGCTGGTACACTTATTTCACTTCCGTAGAGTTATCTCCAATTTTTGAGGAAGTCTATCCTCCTTTTAGTACCAGATGGATAAAAGACAATCAGGGTGCTTTTGATGGCTGTCTATAGTTCAGGCGGGTTAATTATAGTCACATAGTCGGCAACTCCAGAACAATATGTAGTATTTTTGGAGTAGGGAATGTAGGTTAACCACTGTAAGGGACTCGGATTACTAGAGTCGGGAGACTCAGAATCAGATTCCGAGGGGTGTACGTCGAATATTTCGGAGACTATTGCTCTTTGTGTATTGAGCCTGAAAAACGCAAGTGGATGTCTTAACCCGTATAGACTGAACAGCCAGTCGGATGTAACACTGAATAGAGCAGGCGCGACCACAAGGGCTGTCAGATGTAACACTGGATAGAGCAGATGCAACCACAAGGCCTGTCAGATGTAACACTGGATAGAGCAGGTGCGACCACAAGGGCTGTCAGATGTTACACTTGATAGAACATTCGTGAACACAGGGTTGTCAGAAGTTACAATGGATAGAGCAGGCGTGAACACAGGGTTGTCAGAAGTTACAATGGATAGAGCAGGCTCGACCACAGTGCTGTCGGATGTTACACTGGATAGAGCAGGCGCGACCACAGGGCTGTCGGATGTAACACTGGATAGAGCAGGTGCGACCACAAGGGCTGTCAGATGTTACACTTGATAGAACATTCGTGAATACAGGGTTGTCAGAAGTTACAATGGATAGAGTAGGCTCGACCACAGTGCTGTCGGATGTTACACTGGATAGAGCAGGCGCGACCACAGGGCTGTTGGTTGTTACACTGGATAAAGCAGGCGTGATCACAGGGTTGTCAGATGTTACAATGGATAGAGTAGGCTCGACCACAGTGCTGTCGGATGCTACATTGGATAGAGCAGGCACGACCACAGGGCTGTCGGATGCTACACTGGATAGAGCGGGCGCGACCACAGGGCTGTTGGTTGTTACACTGGATAGAGCAGGCGCGACCACACTGTTGTCAGATGTTACACTACATAAAGCAGACGCGACCATTAGGGCTGTCAGATGTTACACTGGATAGAGCAGGCGAGAACACAGGATTGTCAGAAGTTACACTGAATACAGCAAAATCAAAAATAATCCAGTCAGACGTTACACTGGATAGAACGGCCGTGACCGAAGCCAAGTAGGATGTTACACTAGATAGAGCAGGCTCGACCACAGGGCTGTCGGATATTACACTGGATAGAGCAGGCGCGACCACAGGGCTGTTGGTTGTTACACTGGATAAAGCAGGCGTGATCACAGGGTTGTCAGATGTTATACTGGATAGTGCAGTCACTACCACAGGGCTGTCGGATGCTACATTGGATAGAGCAGGCACGACCACAGGGCTGTCGGATGCTACACTGGATAGAGCAGGCACGAACACAGGGCTATTAGTTGTTGCACCGAATAAAGCAGGCGTGAACACAGGGTTGTCAGATGTTATACTGGATAGTGCAGTTACTACCACAGGGCGGTCGGATGCTACTACACTGGATAGAGCGGGCGCGACCACAGGGCCGTTGGTTGTTACACTGGAAAGACCAGGCGTGACCACAGGCCTGTCAGATATTACACTGGATAGAGCAGGCTCGACCACATGGCTATCAGATGTTGCACTGCATAGAGCAGGCGCGACCACAGGGCTGTTGTTTGTTACACTGGATAGACCGGGCGTGACCTCAGGGCTGTCAGATATTACACTGGATAGAGCAGGCTCGACCACATGGCTATCAGATGTTGCACTGCATAGAGCAGGCGCGACCACAGGGCTGTTGATTGTTACACTGGATATACCGGGCGCGACCACAGGGCTGTCAGATATTACACTGAATAGAGCAGGCTCGACCACATGGCTATCAGATGTTGCACTGCATAGAGCAGGCGTGACCACCGGGCTGTCTCTTGATGCAGAATGATAAAGAGTAAAAAATTATTTTCTTACCACCTTCACTCGTACTTTGAGTTTTTAGTGAACTTCCATTTGAACATTAACTCATTGCGGTTAACGTAAGCCGGAGACTAAGATGAAAGTTTGTTTGAAGATCTCTATAATTGAAAATAATTTGTTTTAACATTTATAACCACAATTATATAGCCTACTAATACTGAAAATATATATACTCTCCCCGCGGTATGTCGACCACGTGAAGGGGCGACATTATACATTTTTACAAACACCCAAGTACCCAGATGAATAATCTGAAATAAACTTTCGTTAGGCTTTCAGTGTATGCTTAATCCCGTTCAGGTGCTGGACTACAAAGAAATAATTGGCCACTTTAACCTACAAAACGCTAAAAAACTAGGTCCGTAATGTCGCACTTTTTTTAATTTATAAGATATTAATTACAATAAAGGGCACAAGGATGTACTAACACTCGTACGTTCATCAACACAATGTCCTTATGTACTATTGGCAAATCCCCAGTTTATCAATAACAAATAATACAATATTAATTCACACTCTTGTTTTGGGTGTTTTTGTTCAAATTAAATGATATAGCTGAACTATAAACTTTGCACGCTGTACTGTGGTTAGTTAGAAAAATAGGTCTCTCATTTCACCGGAAATGGACGTCTTGTCCACCTAAAGTTAAAGAAACTCGAGCGATTTACGTCACGCGGTTACTATAGCAACGCCTACAGGTCTGTACTGTCGATCAGCGAAGGAGGGGGTTTGGTGGCAATACAGTCAAGCGACACTGGCTGCGGGTAGGAATTGAGGATCAGATCTTTAGATAGAGGGCTGGATTTGAGGAGGGGTATCTACCTGGCAAGACGTTTAATGGATGGGGTGTTTGTAAGAAGTCGGAGCCGCTCGTGTCAGTGCCATCCCCCTCCACTCTCTTCTTAGTGACGTCAGATTTCAGAGAAATTTACACCTTTGTGTTGTGTATCCATAACGCTCATGCAAACGTTCTCTACACCCCTGCGGAAGGTTCAGTTTTTCGAGAATCCGATGTTGATAAGATCTGCGGAAGTGAAAAGAAATATCCAGTTCGGTTTTTCGTTGCCCAATTTGAATATTACGTAACGTAGGGAAGCATTACGTTACAACATTTGGCGCAATCTCAAGGTTAACACTTTTTTCCGCGCTACGTGATGGTAATTCTTAAAAAAACCAATCGTTTCTCCCCTTGTAATTGTTGTTTAAGCAAGAATATTCGTAACGGGTCTTAAACACGAACGTGTGATTTTGTCTGTAAATCTAGAAATACCAGTTCCTTCATGATAAATGCGTTACTCTCTCCGGTCGTCGTTACTCCCCGTCTGTCACGCAAACGGATCATGGCTTCTAAAGTTATATTGAAATGTACGACATTGGTGTGTTGAGTGATCTTTTACCATTGCTTATTTGCTCTTGTATTCTCGCAGAAAGAACGGGTGGTCGATACTTCTTAGACCTGTTCCTGCCTACCAGCGTGTTATCCTCCCTATACCCGCTCTTTAGATACCCCTTACTCTCTTAACGTATCAAGCACACGTGGTATATTATTCGGCTATATAGTTGAAGATGAGCTCGAACATAACGTCCGTACCTCGAAACATATTTTTACTACCTTTATTAACCAAGTCTCTTTTATTACTATGACTTGATTGGTTATCCACAGCTTCGAGTCACCGATATCCAATGACCTGTCTTCCGGCAACCTCGTACCGAATGTGTGTTATTGTTTACCCTGACAGAGTTAAACATCGAATCTAACATCTCTTACCAGTAGATCCTTCGACCGATATAATGCTGACGTCTGTAGCTATGAGAGGCCAATGTATACAGTGTATAAGTTACCCTTTTAGGCGTCTTTCATGAACTTCACTATGTAAAATTGCATGAGCGGGTTAAGGAACGTCTCTACCACCCAATATATAGCCAATCCTAAACGGTTCTTCGTTGATATATCCTCGCTGACACTGGGCTCGGTGGAGTCTGAGATTTTAGCTAGATCAGTGACCTGATCGCGTTTCTCTGTTTCTATAGCAGGAAACTATGTAAAACAGCAGCCTGTGGGTTGAAAGAGTACTCTGTGACTCGTTTCGGCAAACCCCCTCGCTCATTCTCATTCAGTCACAGATAAATTGCAAAATTTACCAAAATCTATTTCCTCCCTTATCGGCAGCCCTATATATGTACTAATAACAGCCTAAATCTATGTCTCTATTGACATTATTCTTCACTTCCTTCTAGGGCCTATTAGTTCAGTATAATTATATGTAATCTATGTATACATAGGCTATATATAAATATATATATGTGTGTGTGTGTGTGTGTGTGTGTGTGTGTGTGTGTGTGTGTGTGTGTGTGTGTGTGTGTGTGTGTGTGTGTGTGTGTGTGTGTGTGTGTGTGTGTGTGTGTGTGTGTGTGTGTGTGTGTGTGTGTGTGTGTGTGTGTGTGTGTGTGTGTGTGTGTGTGTGTGTGTGTGTGTGTGTGTGTGTGTGTGTGTGTGTGTGTGTGTGTGTGTGTGTGTGTGTGTGTGTGTGTGTGTGTGTGTGTGTGTGTGTGTGTGTGTGTGTGTGTGTGTGTGTGTGTGTGTGTGTGTGTGTGTGTGTGTGTGTGTGTGTGTGTGTGTGTGTGTGTGTGTGTGTGTGTGTGTGTGTGTGTGTGTGTGTGTGTGTGTGTGTGTGTGTGTGTGTGTGTGTGTGTGTGTGTGTGTGTGTGTGTGTGTGTGTGTGTGTGTGTGTGTGTGTGTGTGTGTGTGTGTGTGTGTGTGTGTGTGTGTGTGTGTGTGTGTGTGTGTGTGTGTGTGTGTGTGTGTGTGTGTGTGTGTGTGTGTGTGTGTGTGTGTGTGTGTGTGTGTGTGTGTGTGTGTGTGTGTGTGTGTGTGTGTGTGTGTGTGTGTGTGTGTGTGTGTGTGTGTGTGTGTGTGTGTGTGTGTGTGTGTGTGTGTGTGTGTGTGTGTGTGTGTGTGTGTGTGTGTGTGTGTGTGTGTGTGTGTGTGTGTGTGTGTGTGTGTGTGTGTGTGTGTGTGTGTGTGTGTGTGTGTGTGTGTGTGTGTGTGTGTGTGTGTGTGTGTGTGTGTGTGTGTGTGTGTGTGTGTGTGTGTGTGTGTGTGTGTGTGTGTGTGTGTGTGTGTGTGTGTGTGTGTGTGTGTGTGTGTGTGTGTGTGTGTGTGTGTGTGTGTGTGTGTGTGTGTGTGTGTGTGTGTGTGTGTGTGTGTGTGTGTGTGTGTGTGTGTGTGTGTGTGTGTGTGTGTGTGTGTGTGTGTGTGTGTGTGTGTGTGTGTGTGTGTGTGTGTGTGTGTGTGTGTGTGTGTGTGTGTGTGTGTGTGTGTGTGTGTGTGTGTGTGTGTGTGTGTGTGTGTGTGTGTGTGTGTGTGTGTGTGTGTGTGTGTGTGTGTGTGTGTGTGTGTGTGTGTGTGTGTGTGTGTGTGTGTGTGTGTGTGTGTGTGTGTGTGTGTGTGTGTGTGTGTGTGTGTGTGTGTGTGTGTGTGTGTGTGTGTGTGTGTGTGTGTGTGTGTGTGTGTGTGTGTGTGTGTGTGTGTGTGTGTGTGTGTGTGTGTGTGTGTGTGTGTGTGTGTGTGTGTGTGTGTGTGTGTGTGTGTGTGTGTGTGTGTGTGTGTGTGTGTGTGTGTGTGTGTGTGTGTGTGTGTGTGTGTGTGTGTGTGTGTGTGTGTGTGTGTGTGTGTGTGTGTGTGTGTGTGTGTGTGTGTGTGTGTGTGTGTGTGTGTGTGTGTGTGTGTGTGTGTGTGTGTGTGTGTGTGTGTGTGTGTGTGTGTGTGTGTGTGTGTGTGTGTGTGTGTGTGTGTGTGTGTGTGTGTGTGTGTGTGTGTGTGTGTGTGTGTGTGTGTGTGTGTGTGTGTGTGTGTGTGTGTGTGTGTGTGTGTGTGTGTGTGTGTGTGTGTGTGTGTGTGTGTGTGTGTGTGTGTGTGTGTGTGTGTGTGTGTGTGTGTGTGTGTGTGTGTGTGTGTGTGTGTGTGTGTGTGTGTGTGTGTGTGTGTGTGTGTGTGTGTGTGTGTGTGTGTGTGTGTGTGTGTGTGTGTGTGTGTGTGTGTGTGTGTGTGTGTGTGTGTGTGTGTGTGTGTGTGTGTGTGTGTGTGTGTGTGTGTGTGTGTGTGTGTGTGTGTGTGTGTGTGTGTGTGTGTGTGTGTGTGTGTGTGTGTGTGTGTGTGTGTGTGTGTGTGTGTGTGTGTGTGTGTGTGTGTGTGTGTGTGTGTGTGTGTGTGTGTGTGTGTGTGTGTGTGTGTGTGTGTGTGTGTGTGTGTGTGTGTGTGTGTGTGTGTGTGTGTGTGTGTGTGTGTGTGTGTGTGTGTGTGTGTGTGTGTGTGTGTGTGTGTGTGTGTGTGTGTGTGTGTGTGTGTGTGTGTGTGTGTGTGTGTGTGTGTGTGTGTGTGTGTGTGTGTGTGTGTGTGTGTGTGTGTGTGTGTGTGTGGTGTGTGTGTGTGTGTGTGTGTGTGTGTGTGTGTGTGTGTGTGTGTGTGTGTGTGTGTGTGTGTGTGTGTGTGTGTGTGTGTGTGTGTGTGTGTGTGTGTGTGTGTGTGTGTGTGTGTGTGTGTGTGTGTGTGTGTGTGTGTGTGTGTGTGTGTGTGTGTGTGTGTGTGTGTGTGTGTGTGTGTGTGTGTGTGTGTGTGTGTGTGTGTGTGTGTGTGTGTGTGTGTGTGTGTGTGTGTGTGTGTGTGTGTGTGTGTGTGTGTGTGTGTGTGTGTGTGTGTGTGTGTGTGTGTGTGTGTGTGTGTGTGTGTGTGTGTGTGTGTGTGTGTGTGTGTGTGTGTGTGTGTGTGTGTGTGTGTGTGTGTGTGTGTGTGTGTGTGTGTGTGTGTGTGTGTGTGTGTGTGTGTGTGTGTGTGTGTGTGTGTGTGTGTGTGTGTGTGTGTGTGTGTGTGTGTGTGTGTGTGTGTGTGTGTGTGTGTGTGTGTGTGTGTGTGTGTGTGTGTGTGTGTGTGTGTGTGTGTGTGTGTGTGTGTGTGTGTGTGTGTGTGTGTGTGTGTGTGTGTGTGTGTGTGTGTGTGTGTGTGTGTGTGTGTGTGTGTGTGTGTGTGTGTGTGTGTGTGTGTGTGTGTGTGTGTGTGTGTGTGTGTGTGTGTGTGTGTGTGTGTGTGTGTGTGTGTGTGTGTGTGTGTGTGTGTGTGTGTGTGTGTGTGTGTGTGTGTGTGTGTGTGTGTGTGTGTGTGTGTGTGTGTGTGTGTGTGTGTGTGTGTGTGTGTGTGTGTGTGTGTGTGTGTGTGTGTGTGTGTGTGTGTGTGTGTGTGTGTGTGTGTGTGTGTGTGTGTGTGTGTGTGTGTGTGTGTGTGTGTGTGTGTGTGTGTGTGTGTGTGTGTGTGTGTGTGTGTGTGTGTGTGTGTGTGTGTGTGTGTGTGTGTGTGTGTGTGTGTGTGTGTGTGTGTGTGTGTGTGTGTGTGTGTGTGTGTGTGTGTGTGTGTGTGTGTGTGTGTGTGTGTGTGTGTGTGTGTGTGTGTGTGTGTGTGTGTGTGTGTGTGTGTGTGTGTGTGTGTGTGTGTGTGTGTGTGTGTGTGTGTGTGTGTGTGTGTGTGTGTGTGTGTGTGTGTGTGTGTGTGTGTGTGGTGTGTGTGTGTGTGTGTGTGTGTGTGTGTGTGTGTGTGTGTGTGTGTGTGTGTGTGTGTGTGTGTGTGTGTGTGTGTGTGTGTGTGTGTGTGTGTGTGTGTGTGTGTGTGTGTGTGTGTGTGTGTGTGTGTGTGTGTGTGTGTGTGTGTGTGTGTGTGTGTGTGTGTGTGTGTGTGTGTGTGTGTGTGTGTGTGTGTGTGTGTGTGTGTGTGTGTGTGTGTGTGTGTGTGTGTGTGTGTGTGTGTGTGTGTGTGTGTGTGTGTGTGTGTGTGTGTGTGTGTGTGTGTGTGTGTGTGTGTGTGTGTGTGTGTGTGTGTGTGTGTGTGTGTGTGTGTGTGTGTGTGGTGTGTGTGTGTGTGTGTGTGTGTGTGTGTGTGTGTGTGTGTGTGTGTGTGTGTGTGTGTGTGTGTGTGTGTGTGTGTGTGTGTGTGTGTGTGTGTGTGTGTGTGTGTGTGTGTGTGTGTGTGTGTGTGTGTGTGTGTGTGTGTGTGTGTGTGTGTGTGTGTGTGTGTGTGTGTGTGTGTGTGTGTGTGTGTGTGTGTGTGTGTGTGTGTGTGTGTGTGTGTGTGTGTGTGTGTGTGTGTGTGTGTGTGTGTGTGTGTGTGTGTGTGTGTGTGTGTGTGTGTGTGTGTGTGTGTGTGTGTGTGTGTGTGTGTGTGTGTGTGTGTGTGTGTGTGTGTGTGTGTGTGTGTGTGTGTGTGTGTGTGTGTGTGTGTGTGTGTGTGTGTGTGTGTGTGTGTGTGTGTGTGTGTGTGTGTGTGTGTGTGTGTGTGTGTGTGTGTGTGTGTGTGTGTGTGTGTGTGTGTGTGTGTGTGTGTGTGTGTGTGTGTGTGTGTGTGTGTGTGTGTGTGTGTGTGTGTGTGTGTGTGTGTGTGTGTGTGTGTGTGTGTGTGTGTGTGTGTGTGTGTGTGTGTGTGTGTGTGTGTGTGTGTGTGTGTGTGTGTGTGTGTGTGTGTGTGTGTGTGTGTGTGTGTGTGTGTGTGTGTGTGTGTGTGTGTGTGTGTGTGTGTGTGTGTGTGTGTGTGTGTGTGTGTGTGTGTGTGTGTGTGTGTGTGTGTGTGTGTGTGTGTGTGTGTGTGTGTGTGTGTGTGTGTGTGTGTGTGTGTGTGTGTGTGTGTGTGTGTGTGTGTGTGTGTGTGTGTGTGTGTGTGTGTGTGTGTGTGTGTGTGTGTGTGTGTGTGTGTGTGTGTGTGTGTGTGTGTGTGTGTGTGTGTGTGTGTGTGTGTGTGTGTGTGTGTGTGTGTGTGTGTGTGTGTGTGTGTGTGTGTGTGTGTGTGTGTGTGTGTGTGTGTGTGTGTGTGTGTGTGTGTGTGTGTGTGTGTGTGTGTGTGTGTGTGTGTGTGTGTGTAATAGACACACATTGTCTATAATATATTCTATATTGTTAAATTTTCAATCGTTAATTAAATACATTTTATTCGTCCACTCAAATTCAAATACTTTTTAAACGTATAGAGGATGAAACTTGATATTTTTGTCAACTATTAATTCATTAATTAAATTTAATGGATTAATTTTAGTTTTATAAAGGAGAAAGACTTTTCACAAAAGGGACAAGGTATGCAATATAGTTATTTCGTACCATTTGGCTTAAATTAAGTGATAACATGATTTTATGTTAGATCTATATGTTGGAATGTTATAGAATAGCTGCTTTAACGCATATGCTATGTTACTTTGCTTATATTAAATTGTATTCATTTAATAAAAAGTAACTAAAATGAAATGCTTCTCTGTTTTTACTGTTATGAAACGGTTGTTTTATGGTTTAAAAACGCTACATTTGACTTCATCAGTCCTAACTGTTGTGTGAAAGTATGAAAAGCCTAACTACTTCTATGAATTGGTATCCTGTTAGCTTATCAAAATATTTCTTAAATTTTTCATAGTAATTTAAATTGTTTTGATCATCTACATCTCTGCTACCTCTGCGACCTTTAAACTTCTACATGTAACCTAACATCAAGATAACCTGTTATTATTGTAAATGCGTCACTGATGTTGGCAGTGTTATTGTTGAGCATGTCTGACGAAAATAGGCACTTTATTGTTGTTAGGTTTGAATTTGTGTGATTTATACATATAGAATACTATAGTGTATTGGCTACTGTACATGTTACAGGGAAACTCATTATTCCAGGCATCTTATACAATACCTAGGCATTCTATACTTCGGTTAGTAGCTTTTGTCAAAGTCTTAAATGAGAATGATTTCGTACAGTTTTATATAGTTTGCCTAGGCATTGTATATAATGGCAAAAGTTTATCAGGTAAAATATATCACAAATTAACTTTATACCGATTACTATGTAATTTAATTTGAAAATTGAATGTTACTACAATCTTTTATCTAACAATATAAATAAATAGTTACTACTTATTACACTACGAAAGAGCATTGTGACACTTTAATTTACACTTTCTGTTGTTTTTTACACATGAACACTTTTTAGTTTGACATTTTGAGTTGAAGGTGCATCTAACGAAATCTTGGCCGCTACCTGAAGATTGACCTTTAGTTGCACTTCAAAGTTGGGTTTTTTGGTCTGGAATTTCTTCAATTTTAATAAGTCTTCTTGCATACTGTAAACTGCGATCTTGAATACAGTTGTTTTAAAACTCCGTTCAGAGTTCCAAGTTTGTAGAAACCATCTTCTGTCCCTTCCATCACTGCCAGTATGTTTCTAAGGTCTCCTTTTCCTTGATCAACATCAGGGATAGTTACACAAAGAGTTTCTCCTTTACCTGCAGCTCTGCCTGAGTCATGGCGGACATTGTGTAAAATTCCCAGGCAAAATATGAAACACAATTTGTTTAATACTTTATCCCTCAATTTTGGGCAATGCATAGAATGACTAGCCATTCTATAGAGTGACTGACCTAATACATTTCTTATAACATACATATTGTATGCATATTGTAATATACATATTCACAAGCCAAGCTTTAAACCTTTCTTTCTTTCTTTCTTTAGCCAACGCCTGCCCTTGGTAACTCGACCATTTGGCATCGTGCAGACCAGTAGAGCTTGGAGAGTCTGATTTTTGGGTCGCTATTGTAAGCTTTAAACCTAACTATCTGCCTACATATTAAATTATATTAAAGAATATAAGGTAAGGCTAGTAGGTCAAGCTAGAGATCCAATAAAACGATGCTATAATTACTGTTTACATTGCATTAAGTTATAATTATTAACCTATGGTTATGAAATTGTAAAGCGTGGGGGAGTGTGGTGTGCCTGTGCATCCCAAGTTCACCAGTGACAAGAAATACACGATTACTTAATACAAAGTTAACTAGTTCTATAAAAGCCTAAACACATCGAAAAACAGTTTTTAATCAGAAGTAAGCGACAGGCCGAAATAAAGTTGTAAATTGTAGAATATATTTTTTGATGATGATGAAAATTACGAAACTGTTTCAAAGTTATACGAAAACGTTTATTAAAATGTATTACAATTTTTACAGATTCTTCAGAACTTTTTACAAATTCCAAACATTTTTGCTACCAAAGAGTTCAGAGAAAAGTACGAAGCTCAGGCCAGGAGTAACATTCAGAAAGAAGTCGAGTCTCTGAAGGGGAAAGTGTGATGAAATTGGTGTCTGTTTCATTGTTGTGTGATATTTGTTCATTATTTATATCGTAAAAAATGTCCATATCACGAGCATGTAATTTTAATATGCTACAAATGTTACGTTTATTTTTTAAAAATGTATCAAGTGTACTTTTAATTGATTAATTTAACCTATTATAGATTATTTTGAGCTAGAATGTGCTTCATTAACGGCCTTCAAGCTTACGTATTTCAGATTTATAACAAGGTTTACCAATAAAACTCAACGTAATTAGTAAGCTATGGTTGTTTTACTAATTCCCATGAGAACCCACAAAAGACAAGCTCAGTTCACTGGTGTCTCATAGAAACACATTGGTTCTCGATGTGTTCTTGGTGTGGAGAAAGTCCTTCCAATGTGTCCTTGGGAGGAGCAGGAGATAACAACTTATAGTAACATGTAAAGAGATAAATTTATTAGTAAATTTTCATAAAAATAAATAAAGTACCATATACAAAACTTTTTTTTAAATTTTTTTTACTTTTAATCATATTGCTTGGCCTTTTCTTAAAATCCTGACAGACTGACAATCTTAGTTACCGCCACATTATCCTTCAATCAAACATTGCTGACACATCTCATTTAAAACTTGTAAATGGAAATCAGAATTTGTTATTGTTCTTATTGCCTAACCTCCTCCTTATTTCTGTCTCCCTCTCCAAAATTTCCAGAGACAAAAAACAGCTGTTTTTAATTTTAAGTAAATTTTAGAATTAGAAACATCGTTTGAGGTAAAAACTACGTGGACAAACATTTTGCAAAAATTTATAACTCAGGTAAATTTCTTGTTTAATAGTTTGTAGAACTAATCTTCCTTTAGTAGTGAACGGGAAAGAATCGACAATTGCTTGTTAACATTAATTGCAAAGTATCGAGTATGTGCCAAAGATTGACGCTGTTTCTGGAGTCATGGCTTCAGGAAGGCAGGATCGCATAGATACAGTCAAGGCAAAAAAACATTTTTTTTTTTTTTAAGGTTCAGTAATTAAAGCATTTGACTGTAATGCCCTTCCAATAATCTGTATGTCACCTTAAAGAATTAAGAAGACACTGGAACGAAACACGTCTAGCGGAAAAAGTCAGAAGTTTTTCTTAAAGATTTGCGATATTAAAATAGTTAGGAAAAATCTATTTCGCTATTCATTGAAGCCAAAAATTCATTAATTTTAGTCTAGAGAATTATCAAAATTTCATATTCGAAGCTAAATACAATATAGTGTCGATTATCTAAGGTAAAATAATGTGGAGTAAGAAGTAATGTAATTCGAATAACCGACATTTGGATAATACAGACTATGTCAAAAATCGAGATGTAACGATATCCAAAGGGAAAACATATTCGTATAATCATAAAGATGCAAAATAAATACCATAAAAATCATAAGTAAAAATCCATCTTTTTCCATGAAACATCCAGCCTCTTTAGATATATATATATCATTATAATATTTGTAAAATATACGGCATGAGACTCAAGGAGTATAATACTAAACACAATCTAATAAATTGATTTATTAATTGTTTTACCTTATTTTGCAATGATATGGGTGCGATATGAAAGCTACTAAACTCATAAAACGTACATAAAAATAAACACAAACTCATAAATGTCTTTATTATATCAATTTTTAAACCCATTTATTCTAATGATATAAATGGAATATGACACCATTGAAAGTCATAAAATACCTAACCACAAACTAATAAATGTATAGGATAATTCAATTTTTGTTACTTATATTAGGTAAAGATATAGGTGAGACATGATACCATTGTAAGTCATAATATACAATACTAAACAAAAGCTAATAGGTGTCTTAAATATTCAATTTATTATACATATTTAATTCAAGGATATATGCGCAATATGTCACCATTGTAAGTCATAAAATGCAATATTAACCAAAGCTAATAAATGTCTTAAATAATTCAATGTATTGCAATGATATAGGTGCAACATGATACCATTGTAAGTCATAAAATGCAATACAAAACCAAAACTAATAAGTGTTTTTAATAATTCAATTTATTGTACCTATTTATTGCAATAATATTGGTGCTACATGTTACCATTGTATGTCATAAAATGGAATACCAAACAAAAGATAATACGTGTCTTAGATAATTCAATGTATTGCAATGATATAAATGCAACATGATACCATTGTAAGTGATAATATACAATACTAAACAGAAGATAATAAGTTTCTTGAATAATTCAATTTTTTTGTACCTATTTCTTGCAATGATATTGGTGCAACATGATACCATTGTAAGTCATAAAATGGAATACCAAACCAAAGATAATAAGTGTCTTAGATAATTCAATGTATTGCAATGATATAAATGCAACATGATACCATTGTAAGTGATAATACACAATACTAAACAAAAGATAATAAGTTTCTTGAATAATTCAATTTGTTGTACCTATTTGTTGTAATGATATTGGTGCAACATGATACCATTGTAAATCATAAAATGGAATACCAAACAAAAGACAATAAGTGTCTTAGATAATTCAATGTATTTCAATGATATAAATGCAACATGATACCATTGTAAGTGATAATATACAATACTAAACAAAAGATAATAAGTTTCTTGAATAATTCAATTTGTTGTACCTATTTATTGCAAAGATATTGGTGCAACATGATACCATTGTATGTCATAAAATGCAATACCAAACAAATGCTAATAAGTGTCTTAGATAATTCAATTTAATGTACCTAGTTATTGCAATAATATTAGTGCAACATGATACCATTGTAAGTCATAAAATGGAATACCAAACAAAAGATAATAAGTGTCTTAGATAATTCAATGTATTGCATGATATAAATGCAACATGATACCATTGTAAGTGATAATATACAATACTAAACAAAAGATAATAAGTTTCTTGAATAATTCAAATTGTTGTACCTATTTATTGCAACGATATTGGTGCAACATGATACCATTGTAAGTCATAAAATGGATTACCAAACAAAAGATAATAAGTGTCTTAGATAATTCAATGTATTGCAATGATATATATGCAACATGATACCATTGTAAGTGATAATATACAATACTAAACAAATGATAATAAGTTTCTTGAATAATTCAATTTGTTTTACCTATTTATTGCAATGATATTGGTGCAACATGATACCATTGTAAGTCATAAATTGCAATACCAAACAAATGCTAATAAGTGTCTTAGATAATTCAATTTACGGTACCTATTTATTGCAATGATATTGGTGCAATATGATACCATTGTATGTCATAAAATGCAATACAAAGAAATGCTAATACGTGTCTTAGATAATTCAACGTACTGTACCTATTTATTGCAATGATATTGGTGCAACATGATACCATTGTATGTCATAAAATGGAATACCAAACAAAAGCTAATAAGTGTCTTAGGTAATTCAATTTACTGTACCTATTTATTGCAATGATATTGATGCAACATGATACCATTGTAAGTCATAAAATGTAATACCAAACAAATGTTAATAAGTGTCTTAGATAATTCAATTTATTGTACCTATTTATTGCAATAATATTGGTGCAACATGATACCATTGTATGTCATAAAATGCAATACCAAACAAATGCTAATAAGTGTCTTAGATAATTAAATTTATTGTACCTATTTATTGCAATGATATTGGTGCAACATGATACCATTGTATGTCATAAAATGCAATACCAAATAAATGCTAATAAGTGTCTTAGATAATTCAATTTATTGTATCTATTTATTGCAATGATATTGGTGCAACATGATACCATTGTATGTCGTAAAATGGAATACCAAACAAGAGCTAATAGGTTTCTAGAATAATTCACTTTATTGTACCTATTTATTGCAATGATATTGGTGCAACACGATACCATTGTAAGTCATAAAATGGAATACCAAACAAGAGCTAATAAGTTTCTTGAATAATTCAATTTGTTGTACCTATTTATTGCTATGATATTGGTGCAACATGATACCATTGTAAGTCATAAATTGCAATACCAAACAAATGCTACTAAGTGTCTTAGATAATTCAATTTACTGTACCTATTTATTGCAATGATATTGGTGCAACATGATACCATTGTAAGTCATAAAATGGAATACCAAACAAATGCTAATAAGTGTCTTAGATAATTCAATTTAATGTACCTATTTATTGCAATGATATTGGTGCAACATGATGCCATTGTAATTCACAAAATGGAATGCCAAACAAATGCTAATAAGTGTTTTAAATAATTCAATTTATTGTACTTATTTATTGCAATAATATAGATGCAACATGATACCATTGTAAGTCATAAAATGGAATACCAAACAAAAGCTAATAACTGTCTTAGATAATTAAATTTATTGTACTTATTTATTGCAATGATATAGATGCAACATGATACCATTGTATGTCATAAAATGCAATACCAAACAAAAGATAATAAGTGTCTTAAATGATTAAATGTATTGCAATGATATAGGAGCAACATGATACCATTGTAGTGACAATATACAATACCAAACAAATGCTAATAGGTGTCTTACATAATTGAATTTATTGTACCTATTTATTGCAATGAAATTGGTGCAACATGATACCATTGTAAGTCATAAAATGGAATACAAAACAAATGCTAATAAGTGTCTTAGATAATTCAATTTATTGTACCTATTTATTGCAATGCTATTGGTGCAACATGATGCCATTGTAAGTCATAAAATGCAATACCAAACAATTGCTAATAAGTGTCTTAGATTATTCAATTTATTGTACCTATTTATTGCAATGATATTGGTGCAACATGATACCATTGTAGGTCATAAAATGGAATACCAAACAAATGCTAATAAGTGTCTTAGATAATTCAATTTATTGTACCTATTTATTGCAATGAATTTGGTGCAACATGATACCATTGTATGTCATAAAATGCAATACCAAACAAATACTATTAAGTGTCTTAGATAATTCAATTTATTGTACCTATTTATTGCAATGATATTGGTGCAACATGATACCATTGTAGGTCATAAAATCCAATACCAAACAAATGCTAATAAGTGTCTTAAATAATTCAATGTATTGCAATGATATAGGAGCAACATGATACCATTGTAGTGACAATATACAATACTAAACAAAGCTAATAAGATTCTTGAATAATTCAATTTAATGTAACTATTTATTGCAATGATATTGGTACAACATGATGCCATTGTAAGTCATAAAATGGAATACCAAACAAATGTTAATAAGTGTCTTAGATAATTCAATTTATTGTACTTATTTATTGCAATGATATAGATGCAACATTATACCATTGTAAGTCATAAAATGCAATACCAAACAAATGCTAAAAAGTGTCTTAGATAATTCAATTTATTGTACCTATTTATTGCAATGATATTGGTGCAACATGATACCATTGTGTCATAAAATGGAATACCAAACAAATGCCAATAAGTGTTTAAAATAATTCAATTTATTGTACTTATTTATTGCAATGATATAGATGCAACATGATACCATTGTAAGTCATAAAATGGAATACCAAACAAATGCTAATAAGTGTCTTAGATAATTCAATTTATTGTACCTATTTATTGCAATAATATTAGTGCAACATGATACCGTTGTATGTCATAAAATGCAATACCAAACAAGAGCTAATAAGTGTCTTAAATAATTCAATGTATTGCAATGATATAGGAGCAACATGATACCATTGTAGTGACAATATACAATACTAAACAAAAGCTAATATGTTTCTTTAATAATTCAATTTATGGTACCTATTTATTGCAATGATATTGGTGCAACATGATAAAATTGTATGTCATAAAATGCAATACCAAACAAATGCTAATAAGTGTCTTAGATAATTCAATTTATTGTACCTATTTATTGCAATGAAATTGGTGCAACATGATACCATTGTAAGTCATAAAATGGAATACCAAACAAATGCTAATAAGTGTCTTACATAATTCAATTTATTGTACCTATTTATTGCAATGATATTGGTGCAACATGATACCATTGTAGGTCATAAAATGGAATACCAAACAAAAGCTAGTAAGTGTCTTAGATAATTCAATTTATTGTACCTATTTATTGCAATGATATTGGTGCAACATGATACCATTGTAAGTCATAAAATGCAATACCAAACAATTGCTAATAAGTGTCTTAGATAATTCTATTTATTGTACCTATTTATTGCAATGAAATTGGTGCAACATGACAAAATTGTAAGTCATAAAATGGAATACCAAACAAATGCTAATATGTGTCTTAGATAATTCAATTTATTGTACCTATTTATTGCAATGATATTGGTGAAACATGATACCATTGTAAGTCATAAAATGGAATACCAAACAAATGCTAATAAGTGTCTTAGCAAATTCAATTTATTGTACCTATTTATTGCAATGATATTGGTGCAACATGATACCATTGTAAGTCATAAAATGGAATACCAAACAAATGCTAATAAGTGTCTTAGATATTTCAATTTATGGTACCTATTTATTGCAATGATATTGGTGCAACATGATACCATTGTAAGTCATAAAATGCAATACCAATCAAATACTAATAAGTGTATTAGATAATTCAATTTATTGTACCTATTTTTTGCAATGATATTGGTGCAACATGATACCATTGTAAGTCATAAAATGGAATACCAAACAAATGCTAATAAGTGTTTTAGATAATTCAATTTATTGTACCTATTTATTGCAATGATATTGGTGCAACATGATACCATTGTAAGTCATAAAATGGAATACCAAACAAATGCTAATAAGTGTCTTAGATAATTCAATTTATTGTACCTATTTATTGCAATGATATTGGTGCAACATGATACCATTGTAAGTCATAAAATGCAATACCAAACAAATGCTAATAAGTGTCTTAGATAATTAAATTTATTGTACCTATTTATTGCAATGATATTGGTGCAACATGATACCAATGTAAGTCATAAAATCCAATACCAAACAAATGCTAATAAGTGTCTTAAATAATTCAATGTATTGCAATGATATAGGAGCAACATGATACCATTGTAATGACAATATACAATGCTAAACAAAAGCTAATAAGTTTCTTAAATAATTCAATTTAATGTACCTATTTATTGCAATGATTTTGGTGCAACATGATGCCATTGTAAGTCATAAAATGCAATACCAAACAAATGCTAATAAGTGTCTTAGATAATTCAATTTATTGTACCTATTTTTTGCAATGATATTGGTGCAACATGATACCATTGTAAGTCATAAAATGGAATACCAAACAAATGCTAATAAGTGTCTTAGATAATTCAATTTATTGTACCTATTTATTGCAATGATATTGGTGCAACATGATACCATTGTAAGTCATAAAATGCAATACCAAACAAATGCTAATAAGTGTCTTAGATAATTAAATTTATTGTACTTATTTATTGCAATGATATTGGTGCAACATGATACCATTGTATGTCATAAAATGCAATACCAAACAAATGCTAATAAGTGTATTAGATAATTCAATTTATTGTATCTATTTATTGCAATGATATTGGTGCAACATGATACCATTGTAAGTCATAAAATCCAATACCATACAAATGCTAATAAGTGTCTTAAATAATTCAATGTATTGCAATGATATAGGAGCAACATGATACCATTGTAGTGACAATATACAATACTAAACAAAAGCTAATAAGTTTCTTGAATAATTCAATTTAATGTACCTATTTATTGCAATGATATTGGTACAACATGATGCCATTGTAAGTCATAAAATGCAATACCAAACAAATGCTAATATGTGTCTTAAATAATTCAATGTATTGCAATGATATAGGAGCAACATGATATCATTGTAGTGACAATATACAATACTAAACAAAAGCTAATAAGTTGCTTGAATAATTCAGATTAATGTATCTATTTATTGCAATGATATTGGTGCAACATGATACCATTGTAAGTCATAAAATTGATTACCAAACAAATGCTAATAACTGTCTTAGATAATTCAATTTATTGTACCTATTTATTGCAATGATATTGGTGCAACATAATACCATTTTAAGTCATAAAATGCAATACCAAACAAATGCTAATAAGTGTCTTAGATAATTCAACTTATTGTACCTATTTATTGCAATGATATTGGTGCAACATGATACCATTGTAAGTCATAAAATTCAATACTAAACAAATGCTAATAAGTGTGTTAAATAATTCAATGTTTTGCAATGATATAGGAGCAACATGATACCATTGTAGTGACAATATACAATACTAAACAAAGCTAATAAGTTTCTTGAATAATTCAATTTAATGTAACTATTTATTGCAATGATAGTACAACATGATGCCATTGTAAGTCATAAAATGGAATACCAAACAAATGCTAATAAGTGTCTTAGATAATTCCTTTTATTGTACCTATTTATTGCAATGATATTGGTGCAAAATGATACCATTGTAAGTCATAAAATGCAATACCAAACAAATGCTAATAAGTGTCTTAGATAATTCAATTTATTGTACCTATTTTTTGCAATGATATTGCTGCAACATGATACCATTGTAAGTCATAAAATAGAATACCAAACAAATGCTAATATGTGTCTTAGATAATTCAATTTATTGTACCTATTTATTGCAATGAAATTGGTGCAACATGATACCATTGTAAGTCACAAAATGGAATACCAAACAAATGCTAATAAGTGTCTTAGCAAATTCAATTTATTGTACCTATTTATTGCAATGATATTGGTGCAACATGATACCATTGTATGTCATAAAATGGAATACCAAACAAATGCTAATAGGTGTCTTAGATAATTCAATTTATGGTACCTATTTATTGCAATGGTATTGGTGCAACATGATACCATTGTAAGTCATAAAATGCAATACCAATCAAATGCTAATAAGTGTATTAGATAATTCAATTTATTGTACCTATTTTTTGCAATGATATTGGTGCAACATGATACCATTGTAAGTCATAAAAAGCAATACCAAACAAATGCTAATAAGTGTCTTAGATAATTCAATTTATTGTACCTATTTATTGCAATGATATTGGTGCAACATGATACCATTGTAAGTCATAAAATGGAATACCAAACAAATGCTAATAAATGTCTTACATAATTCAATTTATTGTACCTATTTATTGCAATGATATTGGTGCAACATGATACCATTGTAGGTCATAAAATGGAATACCAAACAAATGCTAGTAAGTGTCTTAGATAATTCAATTTATTGTACCTATTTATTGCAATGATATTGGTGCAACATGATACGATTGTAAGTCATAAAATGCATTACCAAACAATTGCTAATAAGTGTCTTAGATAATTCTATTTATTGTACCTATTTATTGCAATGAAATTGGTGCAACATGATACCATTGTAAGTCATAAAATGGAATACCAAACAAATGCTAATATGTGTCTTAGATAATTCAATTTATTGTACCTATTTATTGCAATGATATTGGTGAAACATGATACCATTGTAAGTCATAAAATGGAATACCAAACAAATGCTAATAAGTGTCTTAGCAAATTCAATTTATTGTACCTATTTATTGCAATGATATTGGTGCAACATGATACCATTGTAAGTCATAAAATGGAATACCAAACAAATGCTAATAAGTGTCTTAGATATTTCAATTTATGGTACCTATTTATTGTAATGATATTGGTGCAACATGATACCATTGTAAGTCATAAAATGCAATACCAATCAAATACTAATAAGTGTATTAGATAATTCAATTTATTGTACCTATTTTTTGCAATGATATTGGTGCAACATGATACCATTGTAAGTCATAAAATGGAACACCAAACCAATGCTAATAAGTGTTTTAGATAATTCAATTTATTGTACCTATTTATTGCAATGATATTGGTGCAACATGATACCATTGTAAGTCATAAAATGGAATACCAAACAAATGCTAATAAGTCTCTTAGATATTTCAATTTATTGTACCTATTTATTGCAATGATATTGGTGCAACATGATACCATTGTAAGTCATAAAATGCAATACCAAACAAATGCTAATAAGTGTCTTAGATAATTAAATTTATTGTACCTATTTATTGCAATGATATTGGTGCAACATGATACCAATGTAAGTCATAAAATCCAATACCAAACAAATGCTAATAAGTGTCTTAAATAATTCAATGGATTGCAATGATATAGGAGCAACATGATACCATTGTAATGACAATATACAATACTAAACAAAAGCTAATAAGTTTCTTAAATAATTCAATTTAATGTACCTATTTATTGCAATGATTTTGGTGCAACATGATGCCATTGTAAGTCATAAAATGGAATATCAAACAAATGCTAACAAGTGTCTTAGATAATTCAATTTATTGTAAATATTTATTGCAATGGTATTGGTGCAACATGATACCATTGTAAGTCATAAAATGCAATACCAAACAATTGCTAATAAGTGTCTTAGATAATTCAATTTATTGTACCTTGTTATTGCAATGAAATTGGTGCAACATGATACCATTGTAAGTCATAAGAAGGAATACCAAACAAATGCTAATATGTGTCTTAGATAATTCAATTTATTGTACCTATTTATTGCAATGATATTGGTGCAACATGATACCATTGTAAGTCATAAAATGCAATACCAAACAATTGCTAATACGTGTCTTAGATAATTCAATTTATTGTACCTATTTATTGCAATGAAATTGGTGCAACATGATACCATTGTAACTCATAAAATGGAATACCAAACAAATTCTAATAAGTGTCTTAGATAATTCAATTTATTGTACCTATTTATTGCAATGATATTGGTGCAACATGATACCATTGTAAGTCATAAAATCCAATACCAAACAAATACTAATAAGTGTCTTAAATAATTCAATGTATTGCAATGATATAGGAGCAACATGATACCATTGTAGTGACAATATACAATACTAAACAAAAGCTAATAAGTTGCTTGAATAATTCAGATTAATGTATCTATTTATTGCAATGATATTGGTGCAACATGATGCCATTGTAAGTCATAAAATGCTATACCAAAAATTTGCTAATAAGTGTGTTAGATAATTCAATTTATTGTACCTTTTTATTGCAATGATATTGGTGCAACATGATACCATTGTAAGTCATAAAATGGAATACCAAACAAATGCTAATAAGTGTTTTAGATAATTCATTTTTTTGTACCTATTTATTGCAATGATATTGGTGCAACATGATACCATTGTAAGTCATAAAATGCAATACCAATCAAATGCTAATAAGTGTCTTAGATAATTCAATTTATTGTACCTATTTTTTGCAGTGATATTGGTGCAACATGATACCATTGTAAGTCATAAAATGCAATACCAAACAAATGCTAATAAGTGTCTTAGATAATTCAATTTATTGTACCTATTTATTGCAATGATATTGGTGCAACACGATACAATTCTAAGTCATAAAATGCAATACCAATCAAATGCTAATAAGTGTCTTAGATAATTCAATTTATTGTACCTATTTTTTGCAATGATATTGGTGCAACATGATACCATTGTAAGTCATAAAATGGAATACCAAACAAATGCTAATAAGTGTCTTAGATAATTCAATTTATTGTACCTATTTATTGCAATGATATTGGTGGAACATGATACCATTGTAAGTCATAAAATGCAATACCAAACAAATTCTAATAAGTGTCTTAGATAAATCAATTTATTGTACCTATTTTTTGCAATGATATTGGTGCAACTTGATACCATTGTAAGCCATAAAATGGAATACCAAACAAATGCTAATAAGTGTCTTAGATAATTCAATTTATTGTACCTATTTATTGCAATGATATTGGTGAAACATGATACCATTGTAAGTCATAAAATGCAATACCAAACAATTGCTAATAAGTGTCTTAGATAATTCAATTTATTGTACCTTTTTATTGCAATGAAATTGGTGCAACATGATACCATTGTAAGTCATAAAATGGAATACCAAACAAATGCTAATATGTGTCTTAGATAATTCAATTTATTGTACCTATTTATTGCAATGATATTGGTGCAACATGATACCATTGTAAGTCATAAAATACAATACCAAACAAATGCTAATAAGTGTCTTAGCAAATTCAATTTATTGTACCTATTTATTGCAATGATATTGGTGCAACATGATATCATTGTAAGTCATAAAATGGAATAAAAAACAAATGCTAACAAGTGTCTTAGATAATTCAATTTATTGTAAATATTTATTGCAATGATATTGGTGCAACATGATACCATTGTAAGTCATAAAATGCAATACCAAACAAATTCTAATAAGTGTCTTAGATAAATCAATTTATTGTACCTATTTTTTGCAATGATATTGGTGCAACATGATACCATTGTAAGTCATAAAATGGAATACCAAACAAATGCTAATAAGTGTCTTAGATAATTCATTTTTTTGTACCTATTTATTGCAATGAAATTGTTGCAACATGATACCATTGTAAGTCATAAAATGCAATACCAATCAAATGCTAATAAGTGTCTTAGATAATTCAATTTATTGTACCTATTTTTTGCAATGATATTGTTGCAACATGATACCATTGTAAGTCATAAAATGCAATACCAAACAAATGCTAATAAGTGTCTTAGATAATTCAATTTATTGTACCGATTTGTTGCAATGAAACTGGTTTAACATGATACCATTGTAAGTCATAAAATGCAATACCAAACAAATGCTAATTAGTGTCTTAAATAATTCAATGTATTGCAATGATATAGGAGCAACATGATACCATTGTAGTGACAATATACAATACTAAACAAAAGCTAATAAGTTGCTTGAATAATTCAGTTTAATGTATCTATTTATTGCAATGATATTGGTGCAACATGATACCATTGTAAGTCATAAAATTGAATACCAAACAAATGCTAATAACTGTCTTAGATAATTCAATTTATTGTACCTATTTATTGCAATGATATTGGTGCAACATAATACCTTTTTAAGTCATAAAATGCAATACCAAACAAATGCTAATAAGTGTCTTAGATAATTCAATTTATTGTACCTATTTTTTGCAATGATATTGGTGCAACATGATACCATTGTAAGTCATAAAATGGAATACCAAACAAATGCTAATAAGTGTCTTAGATAATTCAACCCTTTGTACCTATTTATTGCAATGATATTGGTGCAACATGATACCATTGTAAGTCATAAAATTCAATACCAAACAAATGCTAATAAGTGTCTTAAATAATTCAATGTATTGCAATGATATAGGAGCAACATGATACCATTGTAGTGACAATATACAATACTAAACAAAGCTAATAAGTTTCTTGAATAATTCAATTTAATGTAACTATTTATTGCAATGATAGTACAACATGATGCCATTGTAAGTCATAAAATGGAATACCAAACAAATGCTAATAAGTGTCTTAGATAATTCAATTTATTGTACCTATTTATTGCAATGATATTGGTGCAACATGATACCATTGTAGGTCATAAAATGCAATACCAAACAAATGCTAATATGTGTCTTAAATAATTCAATGTATTGCAATGATATAGGAGCAACATGATACCATTGTAGTGACAATATACAATACTAAACAAAAGCTAATAAGTTGCTTGAATAATTCAGTTTAATGTATCTATTTATTGCAATGATATTGGTGCAACATGATACCATTGTAAGTCATAAAATTGAATACCAAACCAATGCTAATAACTGTCTTAGATAATTCAATTTATTGTACCTATTTATTGCAATGATATTGGTGCAACATAATACCTTTTTAAGTCATAAAATGCAATACCAAACAAATGCTAATAAGTGTCTTAGATAATTCAATTTATTGTACCTATTTTTTGCAATGATATTGGTGCAACATGATACCATTGTAAGTCATAAAATGGAATACCAAACAAATGCTAATAAGTGTCTTAGATAATTCAACCTTTTGTACCTATTTATTGCAATGATATTGGTGCAACATGATACCATTGTAAGTCATAAAATTCAATACCAAACAAATGCTAATAAGTGTCTTAAATAATTCAATGTATTGCAATGATATAGGAGCAACATGATACCATTGTAGTGACAATATACAATACTAAACAAAGCTAATAAGTTTCTTGAATAATTCAATTTAATGTAACTATTTATTGCAATGATAGTACAACATGATGCCATTGTAAGTCATAAAATGGAATACCAATCAAATGCTAATAAGTGTCTTAGATAATTCAATTTATTGTACCTATTTTTTGCAATGATATTGTTGCAACATGATACCATTGTAAGTCATAAAATGCAATACCAAACAAATGCTAATAAGTGTCTTAGATAATTCAATTTATTGTACCGATTTGTTGCAATGAAACTGGTTTAACATGATACCATTGTAAGTCATAAAATGCAATACCAAACAAATGCTAATTAGTGTCTTAAATAATTCAATGTATTGCAATGATATAGGAGCAACATGATACCATTGTAGTGACAATATACAATACTAAACAAAAGCTAATAAGTTGCTTGAATAATTCAGTTTAATGTATCTATTTATTGCAATGATATTGGTGCAACATGATACCATTGTAAGTCATAAAATTGAATACCAAACCAATGCTAATAACTGTCTTAGATAATTCAATTTATTGTACCTATTTATTGCAATGATATTGGTGCAACATAATACCTTTTTAAGTCATAAAATGCAATACCAAACAAATGCTAATAAGTGTCTTAGATAATTCAATTTATTGTACCTATTTTTTGCAATGATATTGGTGCAACATGATACCATTGTAAGTCATAAAATGGAATACCAAACAAATGCTAATAAGTGTCTTAGATAATTCAACCCTTTGTACCTATTTATTGCAATGATATTGGTGCAACATGATACCATTGTAAGTCATAAAATTCAATACCAAACAAATGCTAATAAGTGTCTTAAATAATTCAATGTATTGCAATGATATAGGAGCAACATGATACCATTGTAGTGACAATATACAATACTAAACAAAGCTAATAAGTTTCTTGAATAATTCAATTTAATGTAACTATTTATTGCAATGATAGTACAACATGATGCCATTGTAAGTCATAAAATGGAATACCAAACAAATGCTAATAAGTGTCTTAGATAATTCAATTTATTGTACCTATTTATTGCAATGAAATTGGTGCAACATGATACCATTGTAAGTCACAAAATGGAATACCAAACAAATGCTAATAAATGTCTTAGCAAATTCAATTTATTGTACCTATTTATTGCAATGATATTGGTGCAACATGATACCATTGTATGTCATAAAATGGAATACCAAACAAATGCTAATAAGTGTCTTAGATAATTCAATTTATGGTACCTATTTATTGCAATGGTATTGGTGCAACATGATACCATTGTAAGGCATAAAATGCAATACCAATCAAATGCTAATAAGTGTATTAGATAATTCAATTTATTGTACCTATTTTTTGCAATGATATTGGTGCAACATGATACCATTGTAAGTCATAAAATGGAATACCAAACAAATGCTAATAAGTGTTTTAGATAATTCAATTTATTGTACCTATTTATTGCAATGATATTGGTGCAACATGATACCATTGTAAGTCATAAAATGGAATACCAAACAAATGCTAATAAGTGTCTTAGATAATTCAATTTATTGTACCTATTTATTGCAATGATTTTGGTGCAACATGATGCCATTGTAAGTCATAAAATGTAATACCAAACAAATGCTAATAAGTGTCTTAGATAATTCAATTTATTGTACCTATTTATTGCAATGATATTGGTGCAACGTGATACCATTGTAAGTCATAAAATGCAATACCAAACAAATGCTAATAAGTGTCTTAGATAATTCAATTTATTGTACCTATTTTTTGCAATGATATTGGTGCAACATGATACCATTGTAAGTCATAAAATGGAATACCAAACTAATGCTAATAAGTGTCTTAGATAATTCAATTTATTGTACCTATTTATTGCAATGATAGTGGTGCAACATGATACCATTGTAAGTCATAAAATGCAATACCAAACAAAAGCTAATAAGTGTCTTAGATAATTAAATTTATTGTACCTATTTATTGCAATGATATTGGTGCAACATGATACAATTGTAAGTCATAAAATGCAATACCAAACAAATTGTACTAAGTGTCTTAGATAATTCAATTTATTGTACCTATTTATTGCAATGATTTTGGTGCAACATGATACCATTGTAAGTCATAAAAAGCAATACCAAACAAATGCTAATAAGTGTCTTAGATAATTCAATTTATTGTACCTATTTATTGCAATGATATTGGTGCAACATGATACCATTTTAAGTCATAAAATGGAATACCAAACAAATGCTAATAAGTGTCTTACATAATTCAATTTATTGTAACTATTTATTGCAATGATTTTGGTGCAACATGATGCCATTGTAAGTCATAAAATGGAATACCAAACAAATGCTAGTAAGTGTCTAGGATAATTCAATTTATTGTACCTATTTATTGCAATGATATTGGTGCAACATGATACCATTGTAAGTCATAAAATGCAATACCAAACAAATGCTAATAAGTGTCTTAGATAATTCAATTTATTGTACCTATTTTTTGCAATGATTTTGGTGCAACATGATGCCATTGTAAGTCATAAAATGCAATACCAAACAAATGCTAATAAGTGTCTTAGATAATTCAATTTATTGTACCTATTTATTGCAATGATATTGGTGCAACGTGATACCATTGTAAGTCATAAAATGCAATACCAAACAAATGCTAATAAGTGTCTTAGATAATTCAATTTATTGTACCTATTTTTTGCAATGATATTGGTGCAACATGATACCATTGTAAGTCATAAAATGGAATACCAAACTAATGCTAATAAGTGTCTTAGATAATTCAATTTATTGTACCTATTTATTGCAATGATATTGGTGCAACATGATACCATGGTAAGTCATAAAATGAAATACCAAACAAATGCTAATAAGTGTCTTAGATAATTCAATTTATTGTACCTATTTATTGCAATGATATTGGTGCAACATGATACCATGGTAAGTCATAAAATGAAATACCAAACAAATGCTAATAAGTGTCTTAGATAATTCAATTTATTGTACCTATTTTTTGCAATGATATTGGTGCAACATGATACCATTGTAAGTCATAAAATGGAATACCAAACAAATGCTAATAAGTGTCTTAGATAATTCAATTTATTGTACCTATTTATTGCAATGATATTGGTGCAACATGATACCATTGTAAGTCATAAAATGCAATACCAAACAAATGCTAATAAGTGTCTTAGATAATTAAATTTATTGTACCTATTTATTGCAATGATATTGGTGCAACATGATACCATTGTAAGTCATAAAATGCAAAACCAAACAAATGCTAATAAGTGTCTTAAATAATTCAATGTATTGCAATGATATAGGAGCAACATGATACCATTGTAGTGACAATATACAATACTAAACAAAAGCTAATAAGTTTCTTGAATAATTCAATTTAATGTACCTATTTATTGCAATGATATTGGTACAACATGATGCCATTGTAAGTCATAAAATGCAATACCAAACAAATGCTAATAAGTGTCTTAGATAATTCAATTTATTGTACCTATTTGTTGCAATGAAATTGGTGTAACATGATACCATTGTAAGTCATAAAATGCAATACCAAACAAATGCTAATATGTGTCTTAAATAATTCAATGTATTGCAATGATATAGGAGCAACATGATACCATTGTAGTGACAATATACAATACTAAACAAAAGCTAATAAGTTGCTTGAATAATTCAGATTAATGTATCTATTTATTGCAATGATATTGGTGCGACATGATGCCATTGTAAGTCATAAAATGCTATACCAAACAATTGCTAATAAGTGTCTTAGATAATTCAATTTATTGTACCTATTTATTTCAATGATATTGGTGCAAATTGATACCATTGTAAGTCATAAAATGGAATACCAAACAAATGCTAATAAGTGTCTTAGATAATTCAATTTATTGTACCTATTTTTTTTAATGATATTGGTGCAACATGATACCATTGTAAGTCATAAAATGGAATACCAAACAAATGCTAACAAGTGTCTTAGATAATTCAATTTATTGTAAATATTTATTGCAATGATATTGGTGAAACATGATACCATTCTAAGTCATAAAATGCAATACCAATCAAATGCTAATAAGTGTCTTAGATAATTCAATTTATTGTACCTATTTTTTGCAATGATATTGGTGCAACATGATACCATTGTAAGTCATAAATTGGAATACCAAACAAATGCTAATAAGTGTCTTAGATAATTCAATTTATTGTACCTATTTATTGCAATGATATTGGTGCAACATGATACCATTGTAAGTCATAAAATGCAATACCAAACAATTGCTAATAAGTGTCTTAGATAATTCAATTTATTGTACCTTTTTATTGCAATGATATTGGTGCAACATGATACCATTGTAAGTCATAAAATGGAATACCAAACAAATGCTAATATGTGTCTTAGATAATTCAATTTATTGTACCTATTTATTGCAATGATATTGGTGCAACATGATACCATTGTAAGTCATAAAATACAATACCAAACAAATGCTAATAAGTGTCTTAGATAATTCAATTTATTGTACCTATTTATTGCAATGATTTTGGTGCAACATGATGCCATTGTAAGTCATAAAATATAATACCAAAGAAATGCTAATAAGTGTCTTAGATAATTCAATTTATTGTACCTATTTATTGCAATGATATTGGTGCAACGTGATACCATTGTAAGTCATAAAATGCAATACCAAACAAATGCTAATAAGTGTCTTAGATAATTCAATTTATTGTACCTTTTTTTTGCAATGATATTGGTGCAACATGATATCATTGTAAGTCATAAAATGGAATACCAAACTAATGCTAATAAGTGTCTTAGATAATTCAATTTATTGTACCTATTTATTGCAATGATAGTGGTGCAACATGATACCATTGTAAGTCATAAAATGCAATACCAAACAAAAGCTAATAAGTGTCTTAGATAATTCAATTTATTGTACCTATTTATTGCAATGATATTGGTGCAACATGATACCATTGTAAGTCATAAAATGCAATACCAAACAAATTGTACTAAGTGTCTTAGATAATTCAATTTATTGTACCTATTTATTGCAATGATTTTGGTGCAACATGATACCATTGTAAGTCATAAAAAGCAATACCAAACAAATGCTAATAAGTGTCTTAGATAATTCAATTTATTGTACCTATTTATTGCAATGATATTGGTGCAACATGATACCATTTTAAGTCATAAAATGGAATACCAAACAAATGCTAATAAGTGTCTTACATAATTCAATTTATTGTAACTATTTATTGCAATGATATTGGTGCAACATGATACCATTGTAGGTCATAAAATGGAATACCAAACAAATGCTAGTAAGTGTCTTAGATAATTCAATTTATTGTACCTATTTATTGCAATGATATTGGTGCAACATGATACCATTGTAAGTCATAAAATGCAATACCAAACAAATGCTAATAAGTGTCTTAGATAATTCAATTTATTGTACCTATTTTTTGCAATGATTTTGGTGCAACATGATGCCATTGTAAGTCATAAAATGCAATACCAAACAAATGCTAATAAGTGTCTTAGATAATTCAATTTATTGTACCTATTTATTGCAATGATATTGGTGCAACGTGATACCATTGTAAGTCATAAAATGCAATACCAAACAAATGCTAATAAGTGTCTTAGATAATTCAATTTATTGTACCTATTTTTTGCAATGATATTGGTGCAACATGATACCATTGTAAGTCATAAAATGGAATACCAAACTAATGCTAATAAGTGTCTTAGATAATTCAATTTATTGTACCTATTTATTGCAAAGATTTTGGTGCAACATGATGCCATTGTAAGTCATAAAATGCAATACCAAACATATGCTAATAAGTGTCTTAGATAATTAAATTTATTGTACCTATTTATTGCAATGATATTGGTGCAACATGATACCATTGTAAGTCATAAAATCCAATACCAAACAAATGCTAATAAGTGTCTTAAATAATTCAATGTATTGCAATGATATAGGAGCAACATGATACCATTGTAATGACAATATACAATACTAAACAAAAGCTAATAAGTTTCTTAAATAATTCAATTTAATGTACCTATTTATTGCAATGATTTTGGTGCAACATGATGCCATTGTAAGTCATAAAATGCAATACCAAACAAATGCTAATAAGTGTCTTAGATAATTCAATTTATTGTACCTATTTATTGCAATGATATTGGTGCAACATGATACCATGGTAAGTCATAAAATGAAATACCAAACAAATGCTAATAAGTGACTTAGATAATTCAATTTATTGTACCTATTTTTTGCAATGATATTGGTGCAACATGATACCATTGTAAGTCATAAAATGGAATACCAAACAAATGCTAATAAGTGTCTTAGATAATTCAATTTATTGTACCTATTTATTGCAATGATATTGGTGCAACATGATACCATTGTAAGTCATAAAATGCAAAACCAAACAAATGCTAATAAGTGTCTTAAATAATTCAATGTATTGCAATGATATAGGAGCAACATGATACCATTGTAGTGACAATATACAATACTAAACAAAAGCTAATAAGTTTATTGAATAATTCAATTTAATGTACCTATTTATTGCAATGATATTGGTACAACATGATGCCATTGTAAGTCATAAAATGCAATACCAAACAAATGCTAATAAGTGTCTTAGATAATTCAATTTATTGTACCTATTTGTTGCAATGAAATTGGTGTAACATGATACCATTGTAAGTCATAAAATGCAATACCAAACAAATGCTAATATGTGTCTTAAATAATTCAATGTATTGCAATGATATAGGAGCAACATGATACCATTGTAGTGACAATATACAATACTAAACAAAAGCTAATAAGTTGCTTGAATAATTCAGATTAATGTATCTATTTATTGCAATGATATTGGTGCGACATGATGCCATTGTAAGTCATAAAATGCTATACCAAACAATTGCTAATAAGTGTCTTAGATAATTCAATTTATTGTACCTATTTATTTCAATGATATTGGTGCAAATTGATACCATTGTAAGTCATAAAATGGAATACCAAACAAATGCTAATAAGTGTCTTAGATAATTCAATTTATTGTACCTATTTTTTTTAATGATATTGGTGCAACATGATACCATTGTAAGTCATAAAATGGAATACCAAACAAATGCTAACAAGTGTCTTAGATAATTCAATTTATTGTAAATATTTATTGCAATGATATTGGTGAAACATGATACCATTCTAAGTCATAAAATGCAATACCAATCAAATGCTAATAAGTGTCTTAGATAATTCAATTTATTGTACCTATTTTTTGCAATGATATTGGTGCAACATGATACCATTGTAAGTCATAAATTGGAATACCAAACAAATGCTAATAAGTGTCTTAGATAATTCAATTTATTGTACCTATTTATTGCAATGATATTGGTGCAACATGATACCATTGTAAGTCATAAAATGCAATACCAAACAATTGCTAATAAGTGTCTTAGATAATTCAATTTATTGTACCTTTTTATTGCAATGATATTGGTGCAACATGATACCATTGTAAGTCATAAAATGGAATACCAAACAAATGCTAATATGTGTCTTAGATAATTCAATTTATTGTACCTATTTATTGCAATGATATTGGTGCAACATGATACCATTGTAAGTCATAAAATGCAATACCAAACAATTGCTAATAAGTGTCTTAGATAATACAATTTATTGTACCTATTTATTGCAATGATATTGGTTCAACATGTTACCATTGTAAGTCATAAAATACAATACCAAACAAATGCTAATAAGTGTCTTAGATAATTCAATTTATTGTAAATATTTATTGCAATGATATTGGTGCAACATGATACCATTGTAAGTCATAAAATGCAATACCAAACAAATGCTAATAAGTGTCTTAGATAATTCAATTTATTGTACCTATTTATTGCAATGAAATTGGTGCAACATGATACCATTGTAAGTCACAAAATGGAATACCAAACAAATGCTAATAAGTGTATTAGCAAATTCAATTTATTGTACCTATTTATTGCAATGATATTGGTGCAACATGATACCATTGTATGTCATAAAATGGAATACCAAACAAATGCTAATAAGTGTCTTAGATAATTCAATTTATGGTACCTATTTATTGCAATGGTATTGGTGCAACATGATACCATTGTAAGTCATAAAATGCAATACCAATCAAATGCTAATAAGTGTATTAGATAATTCAATTTATTGTACCTATTTTTTGCAATGATATTGGTGCAACATGATACCATTGTAAGTCATAAAATGGAATACCAAACAAATGCTAATAAGTGTTTTAGATAATTAAATTTATTGTACCTATTTATTGCAATGATATTTGTGCAACATGATACCATTGTAAGTCATAAAATGGAATACCAAACAAATGCTAATAAGTGTCTTAGATAATTCAATTTATTGTACCTATTTATTGCAATGATTTTGGTGCAACATGATGCCATTGTAAGTCATAAAATGCAATACCAAACAAATGCTAATAAGTGTCTTAGATAATTCAATTTATTGTACCTATTTATTGCAATGATATTGGTGCAACGTGATACCATTGTAAGTCATAAAATGCAATACCAAACAAATGCTAATAAGTGTCTTAGATAATTCAATTTATTGTACCTATTTTTTGCAATGATATTGGTGCAACATGATACCATTGTAAGTCATAAAATGGAATACCAAACTAATGCTAATAAGTGTCTTAGATAATTCAATTTATTGTACCTATTTATTGCAATGATAGTGGTGCAACATGATACCATTGTAAGTCATAAAATGCAATACCAAACAAATGCTAATAAGTGTCGTAGATAATTAAATTTATTGAACCTATTTATTGCAATGATATTGGTGCAACATGATACCATTGTAAGTCATAAAATGCAATACCAAACAAATTGTACTAAGTGTCTTAGATAATTCAATTTATTGTACCTATTTATTGCAATGATTTTGGTGCAACATGATACCATTGTAAGTCATAAAAAGCAATACCAAACAAATGCTAATAAGTGTCTTAGATAATTCAATTTATTGTACCTATTTATTGCAATGATATTGGTGCAACATGATACCATTGTAAGTCATAAAATGGAATACCAAACAAATGCTAATAAATGTCTTACATAATTCAATTTATTGTACCTATTTATTGCAATGATATTGGTGCAACATGATACCATTGTAGGTCATAAAATGGAATACCAAACAAATGCTAGTAAGTGTCTTAGATAATTCAATTTATTGTACCTATTTATTGCAATGATATTGGTGCAACATGATACGATTGTAAGTCATAAAATGCAATACCAAACAATTGCTAATAAGTGTCTTAGATAATTCTATTTATTGTACCTATTTATTGCAATGAAATTGGTGCAACATGATACCATTGTAAGTCATAAAATGGAATACCGAACAAATGCTAATATGTGTCTTAGATAATTCAATTTATTGTACCTATTTATTGCAATGATATTGGTGAAACATGATACCTTTGTAAGTCATAAAATGGAATACCAAACAAATGCTAATAAGTGTCTTAGCAAATTCAATTTATTGTACCTATTTATTGCAATGATATTGGTGCAACATGATACCATTGTAAGTCATAAAATGGAATACCAAACAAATGCTAATAAGTGTCTTAGATATTTCAATTTATGGTACCTATTTATTGTAATGATATTGGTGCAACATGATACCATTGTAAGTCATAAAATGCAATACCAATCAAATACTAATAAGTGTATTAGATAATTCAATTTATTGTACCTATTTTTTGCAATGATATTGGTGCAACATGATACCATTGTAAGTCATAAAATGGAACACCAAACCAATGCTAATAAGTGTTTTAGATAATTCAATTTATTGTACCTATTTATTGCAATGATATTGGTGCAACATGATACCATTGTAAGTCATAAAATGGAATACCAAACAAATGCTAATAAGTCTCTTAGATATTTGAATTTATTGTACCTATTTATTGCAATGATATTGGTGCAACATGATACCATTGTAAGTCATAAAATGCAATACCAAACAAATGCTAATAAGTGTCTTAGATAATTAAATTTATTGTACCTATTTATTGCAATGATATTTGTGCAACATGATACCAATGTAAGTCATAAAATCCAATACCAAACAAATGCTAATAAGTGTCTTAAATAATTCAATGGATTGCAATGATATAGGAGCAACATGATACCATTGTAATGACAATATACAATACTAAACAAAAGCTAATTAGTTTCTTAAATAATTCAATTTAATGTACCTATTTATTGCAATGATTTTGGTGCAACATGATGCCATTGTAAGTCATAAAATGGAATACCAAACAAATGCTAACAAGTGTCTTAGATAATTCAATTTATTGTAAATATTTATTGCAATGGTATTGGTGCAACATGATACCATTGTAAGTCATAAAATGCAATACTAAACAATTGCTAATAAGTGTCTTAGATAATTCAATTTATTGTACCTTGTTATTGCAATGAAATTGGTGCAACATGATACCATTGTAAGTCATAAGAAGGAATACCAAACAAATGCTAATATGTGTCTTAGATAATTCAATTTATTGTACCTATTTATTGCAATGATATTGGTGCAACATGATACCATTGTAAGTCATAAAATGCAATACCAAACAATTGCTAATACGTGTCTTAGATAATTCAATTTATTGTACCTATTTATTGCAATGAAATTGGTGCAACATGATACCATTGTAACTCATAAAATGGAATACCAAACAAATTCTAATAAGTGTCTTAGATAATTCAATTTATTGTACCTATTTATTGCAATGATATTGGTGCAACATGATACCATTGTAAGTCATAAAATCCAGTACCAAACAAATACTAATAAGTGTCTTAAATAATTCAATGTATTGCAATGATATAGGAGCAACATGATACCATTGTAGTGACAATATACAATACTAAACAAAGCTAATAAGTTTCTTGAATAATTCAATTTAATGTAACTATTTATTGCAATGATAGTACAACATGATGCCATTGTAAGTCATAAAATGGAATACCAAACAAATGCTAATAAGTGTCTTAGATAATTCAATTTATTGTACCTATTTATTGCAATGATATTGGTGCAACATGATACCATTGTAGGTCATAAAATGCAATACCAAACAAATGCTAATATGTGTCTTAGATAATTCAATTTATTGTACCTATTTATTGCAATGAAATTGGTGCAACATGATACCATTGTAAGTCACAAAATGGAATACCAAACAAATGCTAATAAATGTCTTAGCAAATTCAATTTATTGTACCTATTTATTGCAATGATATTGGTGCAACATGATACCATTGTATGTCATAAAATGGAATACCAAACAAATGCTAATAAGTGTCTTAGATAATTCAATTTATGGTACCTATTTATTGCAATGGTATTGGTGCAACATGATACCATTGTAAAGCATAAAATGCAATACCAATCAAATGCTAATAAGTGTATTAGATAATTCAATTTATTGTACCTATTTTTTGCAATGATATTGGTGCAACATGATACCATTGTAAGTCATAAAATGGAATACCAAACAAATGCTAATAAGTGTTTTAGATAATTCAATTTATTGTACCTATTTATTGCAATGATATTGGTGCAACATGATACCATTGTAAGTCATAAAATGCAATACCAAACAAATGCTAATAAGTGTCTTAGATAATTCAATTTATTGTACCTATTTATTGCAATGATTTTGGTGCAACATGATGCCATTGTAAGTCATAAAATGTAATACCAAAGAAATGCTAATAAGTGTCTTAGATAATTCAATTTATTGTACCTATTTATTGCAATGATATTGGTGCAACGTGATACCATTGTAAGTCATAAAATGCAATACCAAACAAATGCTAATAAGTGTCTTAGATAATTCAATTTATTGTACCTTTTTTTTGCAATGATATTGGTGCAACATGATACCATTGTAAGTCATAAAATGGAATACCAAACTAATGCTAATAAGTGTCTTAGATAATTCAATTTATTGTACCTATTTATTGCAATGATAGTGGTGCAACATGATACCATTGTAAGTCATAAAATGCAATACCAAACAAAAGCTAATAAGTGTCTTAGATAATTAAATTTATTGTACCTATTTATTGCAATGATATTGGTGCAACATGATACCATTGTAAGTCATAAAATGCAATACCAAACAAATTGTACTAAGTGTCTTAGATAATTCAATTTATTGTACCTATTTATTGCAATGATTTTGGTGCAACATGATACCATTGTAAGTCATAAAAAGCAATACCAAACAAATGCTAATAAGTGTCTTAGATAATTCAATTTATTGTACCTATTTATTGCAATGATATTGGTGCAACATGATACCATTTTAAGTCATAAAATGGAATACCAAACAAATGCTAATAAGTGTCTTACATAATTCAATTTATTGTAACTATTTATTGCAATGATATTGGTGCAACATGATACCATTGTAGGTCATAAAATGGAATACCAAACAAATGCTAGTAAGTGTCTTAGATAATTCAATTTGTTGTACCTATTTATTGCAATGATATTGGTGCAACATGATACCATTGTAAGTCATAAAATGCAATACCAAACAAATGCTAATAAGTGTCTTAGATAATTCAATTTATTGTACCTATTTTTTGCAATGATTTTGGTGCAACATGATGCCATTGTAAGTCATAAAATGCTATACCAAACAAATGCTAATAAGTGTCTTAGATAATTCAATTTATTGTACCTATTTATTGCAATGATATTGGTGCAACGTGATACCATTGTAAGTCATAAAATGCAAAACCAAACAAATGCTAATAAGTGTCTTAGATAATTCAATTTATTGTACCTATTTTTTGCAATGATATTGGTGCAACATGATACCATTGTAAGTCATAAAATGGAATACCAAACTAATGCTAATAAGTGTCTTAGATAATTCAATTTATTGTACCTATTTATTGCAATGATTTTGGTGCAACATGATGCCATTGTAAGTCATAAAATGCAATACCAAACATATGCTAATAAGTGTCTTAGATAATTAAATTTATTGTACCTATTTATTGCAATGATATTGGTGCAACATGATACCATTGTAAGTCATAAAATCCAATACCAAACAAATGCTAATAAGTGTCTTAAATAATTCAATGTATTGCAATGATATAGGAGCAACATGATACCATTGTAATGACAATATACAATACTAAACAAAAGCTAATAAGTTTCTTAAATAATTCAATTTAATGTACCTATTTATTGCAATGATTTTGGTGCAACATGATGCCATTGTAAGTCATAAAATGCAATACCAAACAAATGCTAATAAGTGTCTTAGATAATTCAATTTATTGTACCTATTTATTGCAATGATATTGGTGCAACATGATACCATGGTAAGTCATAAAATGAAATACCAAACAAATGCTAATAAGTGTCTTAGATAATTCAATTTATTGTACCTATTTTTTGCAATGATATTGGTGCAACATGATACCATTGTAAGTCATAAAATGGAATACCAAACAAATGCTAATAAGTGTCTTAGATAATTCAATTTATTGTACCTATTTATTGCAATGATATTGGTGCAACATGATACCATTGTAAGTCATAAAATGCAATACCAAACAAATGCTAATAAGTGTCTTAGATAATTAAATTTATTGTACCTATTTATTGCAATGATATTGGTGCAACATGATACCATTGTAAGTCATAAAATGCAAAACCAAACAAATGCTAATAAGTGTCTTAAATAATTCAATGTATTGCAATGATATAGGAGCAACATGATACCATTGTAGTGACAATATACAATACTAAACAAAAGCTAATAAGTTTCTTGAATAATTCAATTTAATGTACCTATTTATTGCAATGATATTGGTACAACATGATGCCCTTGTAAGTCATAAAATGCAATACCAAACAAATGCTAATAAGTGTCTTAGATAATTCAATTTATTGTACCTATTTGTTGCAATGAAATTGGTGTAACATGATACCATTGTAAGTCATAAAATGCAATACCAAACAAATGCTAATATGTGTCTTAAATAATTCAATGTATTGCAATGATATAGGAGCAACATGATACCATTGTAGTGACAATATACAATACTAAACAAAAGCTAATAAGTTGCTTGAATAATTCAGATTAATGTATCTATTTATTGCAATGATATTGGTGCGACATGATGCCATTGTAAGTCATAAAATGCTATACCAAACAATTGCTAATAAGTGTCTTAGATAATTCAATTTATTGTACCTATTTATTTCAATGATATTGGTGCAAAATGATACCATTGTAAGTCATAAAATGGAATACCAAACAAATGCTAATAAGTGTCTTAGATAATTCAATTTATTGTACCTATTTTTTTTAATGATATTGGTGCAACATGATACCATTGTAAGTCATAAATTGGAATACCAAACAAATGCTAATAAGTGTCTTAGATAATTCAATTTATTGTACCTATTTATTGCAATGATATTGGTGCAACATGATACCATTGTAAGTCATAAAATGCAATACCAAACAATTGCTAATAAGTGTCTTAGATATTTCAATTTATTGTACCTTTTTATTGCAATGATATTGGTGCAACATGATACCATTGTAAGTCATAAAATGGAATACCAAACAAATGCTAATATGTGTCTTAGATAATTCAATTTATTGTACCTATTTATTGCAATGATATTGGTGCAACATGATACCATTGTAAGTCATAAAATGCAATACCAAACAATTGCTAATAAGTGTCTTAGATAATTCAATTTATTGTACCTATTTATTGCAATGATATTGGTGCAACATGTTACCATTGTAAGTCATAAAATACAATACCAAACAAATGCTAATAAGTGTCTTAGAAAAATTCAATTTATTGTACCTATTTATTGCAATGATATTGGTGCAACATGATACCATTGTAAGTCATAAAATGGAATACCAAACAAATGCTAACAAGTGTCTTAGATAATTCAATTTATTGTAAATATTTATTGCAATGATATTGGTGCAACATGATACCATTGTAAGTCATAAAATGCAATACCAAACAATTGCTAATAAGTGTCTTAGATAATTCAATTTATTGTACCTATTTATTGCAATGAAATTGGTGCAACATGATACCATTGTAAGTCATAAAAAGGAATACCAAAAAAATGCTAATATGTGTCTTAGATAAATCAATTTATTGTACCTATTTATTGCAATGATATTGGTGCAACATGATACCATTGTAAGTCATAAAATGCAATACCAAACAATTGCTAATACGTGTCTTAGATAATTCAATTTATTGTACCTATTTATTGCAATGAAATTGGTGCAACATGATACCATTGTAACTCATAAAATGGAATACCAAACAAATGCTAATAAGTGTCTTAGATAATTCAATTTATTGTACCTATTTATTGCAATGATATTGGTGCAACATGATACCATTGTAAGTCATAAAATCCAATACCAAACAAATTCTAATAAGTGTCTTAAATAATTCAATGTATTGCAATGATATAGGAGCAAATGATACCATTGTAGTGACAATATACAATACTAAACAAAAGCTAATAAGTTGCTTGAATAATTCAGATTAATGTATCTATTTATTGCAATGATATTGGTGCAACATGATGCCATTGTAAGTCATAAAATGCTATACCAAAAATTTGCTAATAAGTGTCTTAGATAATTCAATTTATTGTACCTATTTATTGCAATGATATTGGTGCAACATGATACCATTGTAAGTCATAAAATGGAATACCAAACAAATGCTAATAAGTGTCTTAGATAATTCATTTTTTTATACCTATTTATTGCAATGATATTGGTGCAACATGATACCATTGAGGGTCATAAAATGCAATACCAATCAAATGCTAATAAGTGTCTTAGATAATTCAATTTATTGTACCTATTTTTTGCAGTGATATTGGTGCAACATGATACCATTGTAAGTCATAAAATGCAATACCAATCAAATGCTAATAAGTGTCTTAGATAATTCAATTTATTGTACCTATTTTTTGCAATGATATTGGTGCAACATGATACCATTGTAAGTCATAAAATGGAATACCAAACAAATGCTAATAAGTGTCTTAGATAATTCAATTTATTGTACCTATTTATTGCAATGATATTGGTGGAACATGATACCATTGTAAGTCATAAAATGCAATACCAAACAAATTCTAATAAATGTCTTACATAAATCAATTTATTGTACCTATTTTTTGCAATGATATTGGTGCAACATGATACCATTGTAAGTCATAAAATGGAATACCAAACAAATGCTAATAAGTGTCTTAGATAATTCAATTTATTGTACCTAATTATTGCAATGATATTGGTGCAACATGATACCATTGTAAGTCATAAAATGCAATACCAAACAATTGCTAATAAGTGTCTTAGATAATTCAATTTATTGTACCTTTTTATTGCAATGAAATTGGTGCAACATGATACCATTGTAAGTCATAAAATGGAATACCAAAAATAAGGCTAATATGTGTCTTAGATAATTCAATTTATTGTACCTATTTATTGCAATGATATTGGTGCAACATGATACCATTGTAAGTCATAAAATGGAATACCAAACAAATGATAATATGTGTCTTAGATAATTCAATTTATTGTACCTATTTATTGCAATGATATTTTTGCAACATGATACCATTGTAAGTCTTAAAATGCAACACCAAACAATTGCTAATAAGTGTCTTAGATAATTCAATTTATTGTACCTATTTATTGCAATGATATTGGTGCAACATGATACCATTGTAAGTCATAAAATACAATACCAAACAAATGCTAATAAGTGTCTTAGCAAATTCAATTTATTGTACCTATTTATTGCAATGATATTGGTGCAACATGATATCATTGTAAGTCATAAAATGGAATACCAAACAAATGCTAACAAGTGTCTTAGATAATTCAATTTATTGTAAATATTTATTGCAATGTTATTGGTGCAACATGATACCATTGTAAGTCATAAAATGCAATACCAAACAATTGCTAATAAGTGTCTTAGATAATTCAATTTATTGTACCTATTTATTGCAATGATATTGGTGCAACATGATACCATTGTAAGTCATAAAATGGAATACCAAACAAATGCTAATAAGTGTCTTAGATAATTCATTTTTTGTACCTATTTATTGCAATGATATTGGTGCAACATGATACCATTGTAAGTCATAAAATGCAATACCAATCAAATGCTAATAAGTGTCTTAGATAATTCAATTTATTGTACCTATTTTTTTTAATGATATTGGTGCAACATGATACCATTGTAAGTCATAAAATGCAATACCAAACAAATGCTAATAAGTGTCTTAGATAATTAAATTTATTGTACCTATTTGTTGCAATGAAATTGGTGTAACATGACACCATTGTAAGTCATAAAATGCAATACCAAACAAATGCTAATATGTGTCTTAAATAATTCAATGTATTGCAATGATATAGGAGCAACATGATACCATTGTAGTGACAATATACAATACTAAACAAAAGCTAATAAGTTGCTTGAATAATTCAGATTAATGTATCTATTTATTGCAATGATATTGGTGCAACATGATACCATTGTAAGTCATAAAATTAAATACCAAACAAATGCTAATAACTGTCTTAGATAATTCAATTTATTGTACCTATTTATTGCAATGATATTGGTGCAACATAATACCATTTTAAGTCATAAAATGCAATACCAAACAATTGCTAATAAGTGTCTTAGATAATTCAATTTATTGTACCTATTTATTGCAATGATATTGGTGCAACATGATACCATTGTAAGTCATAAAATGGAATACCAAACAAATGCTAATAAGTGTCTTAAATAATTCAATGTATTGCAATGATATAGGAGCAACATGATACCATTGTAGTGACAATATACAATACTAAACAAAGCTAATAAGTTTCTTGAATAATTCAATTTAATGTAACTATTTATTGCAATGATAGTACAACATGATGCCATTGTAAGTCATAAAATGGAATACCAAACAAATGCTAATAAGTGTCTTAGATAATTCCTTTTATTGTAAATATTTATTGCAATGATATTGGTGCAACATGATACCATTGTAAGTCATAAAATGCAATACCAAACAATTGCTAATAAGTGTCTTAGATAATTCAATTTATTGTACCTATTTATTGCAATGATATTGGTGCAACATGATGCCATTGTAAGTCATAAAATGGAATACCAAACAAATGCTAACAAGTGTCTTAGATAATTCAATTTATTGTAAATATTTATTGCAATGATATTGGTGCAACATGATACCATTGTAAGTCATAAAATGCAATACCAAACAATTGCTAATAAGTGTCTTAGATAATTCAATTTATTGTACCTATTTATTGCAATGAAATTGGTGCAACATGATAGCATTGTAAGTCATAAAAAGGAATACCAAAAAAATGCTAATATGTGTCTTAGATAATTCAATTTATTGTACCTATTTATTGCAATGATATTGGTGCAACATGATACCATTGTAAGTCATAAAATGCAATACCAAACAATTGCTAATACGTGTCTTAGATAATTCAATTTATTGTACCTATTTATTGCAATGAAATTGGTGCAACATGATACCATTGTAACTCATAAAATGGAATACCAAACAAATGCTAATAAGTGTCTTAGATAATTCAATTTATTGTACCTATTTATTGCAATGATATTGGTGCAACATGATACCATTGTAAGTCATAAAATCCAATACCAAACAAATGCTAATAAGTGTCTTAAATAATTCAATGTATTGCAATGATATAGGAGCAACATGATACCATTGTAGTGACAATATACAATACTAAACAAAAGCTAATAAGTTGCTTGAAAAATTCAGATTAATGTATCTATTTATTGCAATGATATTGGTGCAACATGATGCCATTGTAAGTCATAAAATGCTATACCAAAAATTTGCTAATAAGTGTCTTAGATAATTCAATTTATTGTACCTATTTATTGCAATGATATTGGTGCAACATGATACCATTGTAAGTCATAAAATGGAATACCAAACAAATGCTAATAAGTGTCTTAGATAATTCATTTTTTTGTACCTATTTATTGCAATGATATTGGTGCAACATGATACCATTGAGGGTCATAAAATGCAATACCAATCAAATGCTAATAAGTGTCTTAGATAATTCAATTTATTGTACCTATTTTTTGCAGTGATATTGGTGCAACATGATACCATTGTAAGTCATAAAATGCAATACCAAACAAATGCTAATAAGTGTCTTAGATAATTCAATTTATTGTACCTATTTATTGCAATGATATTGGTGCAACACGATAACATTCTAAGTCATAAAATGCAATACCAATCAAATGCTAATAAGTGTCTTAGATAATTCAATTTATTGTACCTATTTTTGCAATGATATTGGTGCAACATGATACCATTGTAAGTCATAAAATGGAATACCAAACAAATGCTAATAAGTGTCTTAGATAATTCAATTTATTGTACCTATTTATTGCAATGATATTGGTGGAACATGATACCATTGTAAGTCATAAAATGCAATACCAAACAAATTCTAATAAGTGTCTTAGATAAATCAATTTATTGTACCTATTTTTTGCAATGATATTGGTGCAACATGATACAATTGTAAGTCATAAAATGGAATACCAAACAAATGCTAATAAGTGTCTTAGATAATTCAATTTATTGTACCTATTTATTGCAATGATTTTGGTGCAACATGATACCATTGTAAGTCATAAAATGCAATACCAAACAATTGCTAATAAGTGTCTTAGATAATTCAATTTATTGTTCCTTTTTATTGCAATGAAATTGGTGCAACATGATACCATTGTAAGTCATAAAATGGAATACCAAACATAAGGCTAATATGTGTCTTAGATAATTCAATTTATTGTACCTATTTATTGCAATGATATTGGTGCAACATGATTTCATTGTAAGTCATAAAATGGAATACCAAACAAATGATAATATGTGTCTTAGATAATTCAATTTATTGTACCTATTTATTGCAATGATATTGGTGCAACATGATACCATTGTAAGTCATAAAATGCAACACCAAACAATTGCTAATAAGTGTCTTAGATAAATCAATTTATTGTACTTATTTATTGCAATGATATTGGTGCAACATGATACCATTGTAAGTCATAAAATACAATACCAAACAAATGCTAATAAGTGTCTTAGATAATTCAATTTATTGTACCTATTTATTGCAATGATATTGGTGCAACATGATACCATTGTAAGTCATAAAATGCAATACCAAACAATTGCTAATAAGTGTCTTAGATAATTCAATTTATTGTACCTATTTATTGCAATGATATTGGTGCAACATGATACCATTGTAAGTCATAAAATGGAATACCAAACAAATGCTAATAAGTGTCTTAGATAATTCATTTTTTGTACCTATTTATTGCAATGATATTGGTGCAACATGATACCATTGTAAGTCATAAAATGCAATACCAATCAAATGCTAATAAGTGTCTTAGATAATTCAATTTATTGTACCTATTTTTTGCAATGATATTGGTGCAACATGATACCATTGTAAGTCATAAAATGCAATACCAAACAAATGCTAATAAGTGTCTTAGATAATTCAATTTATTGTACCTATTTGTTGCAATGAAATTGGTGTAACATGATACCATTGTAAGTCATAAAATGCAATACCAAACAAATGCTAATATGTGTCTTAAATAATTCATGTATTGCAATGATATAGGAGCAACATGATACCATTGTAGTGACAATATGCAATACTAAACAAAAGCTAATAAGTTGCTTGAATAATTCAGATTAATGTATCTATTTATTGCAATGATATTGGTGCAACATGATACCATTGTAAGTCATAAAATTGAATACCAAACAAATGCTAATAACTGTCTTAGATATTTCAATTTATTGTACCTATTTATTGCAATGATATTGGTGCAACATAATACCATTTTAAGTCATAAAATGCAATACCAAACAAATACTAATAAGTGTCTTAGATAATTCAATTTATTGTACCTATTTATTGCAATGATATTGGTGCAACATGATACCATTGTAAGTCATAAAATTCAGTACCAAACAAATGGTAATAAGTTTCTTAAATAATTCAATGTATTGCAATGATATAGGAGCAACATGATACCATTGTAGTGACAATATACAATACTAAACAAAGCTAATAAGTTTCTTGAATAATTCAATTTAATGTAACTATTTATTGCAATGATAGTACAACATGATGCCATTGTAAGTCATAAAATGGAATACCAAACAAATGCTAATAAGTGTCTTAGATAATTCCTTTTATTGTACCTATTTATTGCAATGATATTGGTGCAAAATGATACCATTGTAAGTCATAAAATGCAATACCAAACAAATGCTAATAAGTGTCTTAGATAATTCAATTTATTGTACCTATTTTTTGCAATGATATTGGTGCAACATGATACCATTGTAAGTCATAAAATGGAATACCAAACAAATGCTAATAAGTGTCTTAGATAATTCAATTTATTGTACCTATTTATTGCAATGATATTGGTGCAACATGATACCATTGTAAGTCATAAAATGCAATACCAAACAAATGCTAATATGTGTCTTAGATAATTCAATTTATTGTACCTATTTATTGCAATGAAATTGGTGCAACATGATACCATTGTAAGTCACAAAATGGAATACCAAACAAATGCTAATAAGTGTCTTAGCAAATTCAATTTATTGTACCTATTTATTGCAATGATATTGGTGCAACATGATACCATTGTATGTCATAAAATGGAATACCAAACAAATGCTAATAAGTGTCTTAGATAATTCAATTTATGGTACCTATTTATTGCAATGGTATTGGTGCAACATGATACCATTGTAAGTCATAAAATTGAATACCAAACAAATGCTAATAACTGTCTTAGATAATTCAATTTATTGTACCTATTTATTGCAATGATATTGGTGCAACATAATACCATTTTAAGTCATAAAATGCAATACCAAACAAATGCTAATAAGTGTCTTAGATAATTCAATTTATTGTACCTATTTATTGCAATGATATTGGTGCAACATGATACCATTGTAAGTCATAAAATGGAATACCAAACAAATGCTAATAAGTGTCTTAGATAATTCAACTTATTGTACCTATTTATTGCAATGATATTGGTGCAACATGATACCATTGTAAGTCATAAAATTCAGTACCAAACAAATGCTAATAAGTGTCTTAAATAATTCAATGTATTGCAATGATATAGGAGCAACATGATACCATTGTAGTGACAATATACAATACTAAACAAAGCTAATAAGTTTCTTGAATAATTCAATTTAATGTAACTCTTTATTGCAATGATAGTACAACATGATGCCATTGTAAGTCATAAAATGGAATACCAAACAAATACTAATAAGTGTCTTAGATAATTCCTTTTATTGTACCTATTTCTTGCAATGATATTGGTGCAAAATGATACCATTGTAAGTCATAAAATGCAATACCAAACAAATGCTAATAAGTGTCTTAGATAATTCAATTTATTGTACCTATTTTTTGCAATGATATTGGTGCAACATGATACCATTGTAAGTCATAAAATGGAATACCAAACAAATGCTAATAAGTGTCTTAGATAATTCAATTTATTGTACCTATTTATTGCAATGATATTGGTGCAACATGATACCATTGTAAGTCATAAAATGCAATACCAAACAAATGCTAATATGTGTCTTAGATAATTCAATTTATTGTACCTATTTATTGCAATGAAATTGGTGCAACATGATACCATTGTAAGTCACACAATTTTAATACCAAACAAATGCTAATAAGTGTCTTAGCAAATTCAAATTATTGTACCTATTTATTGCAATGATATTGGTGCAACATGATACCATTGTATGTCATAAAATGGAATACCAAACAAATGCTAATAAGTGTCTTAGATAATTCAATTTATGGTACCTATTTATTGCAATGGTATTGGTGCAACATGATACCATTGTAAGTCATAAAATGCAATACCAATCAAATGCTAATAAGTGTATTAGATAATTCAATTTATTGTACCTATTTTTTGCAATGATATTGGTGCAACATGATACCATTGTAAGTCATAAAATGGAATACCAAACAAATGCTAATAAGTGTTTTAGATAATTCAATTTATTGTACCTATTTATTGCAATGATATTGGTGCAACATGATACCATTGTAAGTCATAAAATGGAATACCAAACAAATGCTAATAAGTGTCTTAGATCATTCAATTTATTGTACCTATTTATTGCAATGATATTGGTGGAACATGATACCATTGTAAGTCATAAAATGCAATACCAAACAAATTCTAATAGGTGTCTTAGATAAATCAATTTATTGTACCTATTTTTTGCAATGATATTGGTGCATCATGATACCATTGTAAGTCATAAAATGGAATACCAAACAAATGCTAATAAGTGTCTTAGATAATTCAAATTATTGTACCTATTTATTGCAATGATATTGGTGCAACATGATACCATTGTAAGTCATAAAATGCAATACCAAACAATTGCTAATAAGTGTCTTAGATAATTCAATTTATTGTACCTTTTTATTGCAATGAAATTGGTGCAACATGATACCATTGTAAGTCATAAAATGGAATACCAAACATAAGGCTAATATGTGTCTTAGATAATTCAATTTATTGTACCTATTTATTGCAATGATATTGGTGCAACATGATACCATTGTAAGTCATAAAATGGAATACCAAACAAATGATAATATGTGTCTTAGATAATTCAATTTATTGTACCTATTTATTGCAATGATATTGGTGCAACATGATACCATTGTAAGTCATAAAATGCAACACCAAACAATTGCTAATAAGTGTCTTAGATAAATCAATTTATTGTACCTATTTATTGCAATGATATTGGTGCAACAAAATACCATTGTAAGTCATAAAATACAATACCAAACAAATGCTAATAAGTGTCCTAGATAATTCAATTTATTGTACCTATTTATTGCAATGATATTGGTGCAACATGATACCATTGTAAGTCATAAAATGCAATACCAAAATATTGCTAATAAGTGTCTTAGATAATTCAATTTATTGTACCTATTTATTGCAATGATATTGGTGCAACATGATACCATTGTAAGTCATAAAATGGAATACCAAACAAATGCTAATAAGTGTCTTAGATAATTCATTTTTTTGTACCTATTTATTGCAATGATATTGGTGCAACATGATACCATTGTAAGTCATAAAATGCAATACCAAACAAATGCTAATATGTGTCTTAAATAATTCATGTATTGCAATGATATAGGAGCAACATGATACCATTGTAGTGACAATATACAATACTAAACAAAAGCTAATAAGTTGCTTGAATAATTCAGATTAATGTATCTATTTATTGCAATGATATTGGTGCAACATGATACCATTGTAAGTCATAAAATTGAATACCAAACAAATGCTAATAACTGTCTTAGATAATTCAATTTATTGTACCTATTTATTGCAATGATATTGGTGCAACATGATACCATTGTAAGTCATAAAATTCAGTACCAAACAAATGCTAATAAGTGTCTTAAATAATTCAATGTATTGCAATGATATAGGAGCAACATGATACCATTGTAGTGACAATATACAATACTAAACAAAGCTAATAAGTTTCTTGAATAATTCAATTCAATGTAACTATTTATTGCAATGATAGTACAACATGATTCCATTGTAAGTCATAAAATGGAATACCAAACAAATGCTAATAAGTGTCTTAGATAATTCCTTTTATTGTACCTATTTATTGCAATGATATTGGTGCAAAATGATACCATTGTAAGTCATAAAATGCAATACCAAACAAATGCTAATAAGTGTCTTAGATAATTCAATTTATTGTACCTATTTTTTGCAATGATATTGGTGCAACATGATACCATTGTAAGTCATAAAATGGAATACCAAACAAATGCTAATAAGTGTCTTAGATAATTCAATTTATTGTACCTATTTATTGCAATGATATTGGTGCAACATGATATCATTGTAAGTCATAAAATGCAATACCAAACAAATGCTAATATGTGTCTTAGATAATTCAATTTATTGTACCTATTTATTGCAATGAAATTGGTGCAACATGATACCATTGTAAGTCACAAAATGGAATACCAAACAAATGCTAATAAGTGTCTTAGATAATTCAATTTATTGTACCTATTTATTGCAATGATTTTGGTGCAACATGATGCCATTGTAAGTCATAAAATGCAATACCAAACAAATGCTAATAAGTGTCTTAGATAATTCAATTTTATTGTACCTATCTATTGCAATGATATTGGTGCAACGTGATACCATTGTAAGTCATAAAATGCAATACCAAACAAATGCTAATAAGTGTCTTAGATAATTCAATTTATTGTACCTATTTGTTGCAATGAAATTGGTGTAACATGATACCATTGTAAGTCATAAAATGCAATACCAAACAAATGCTAATAAGTGTCTTAGATAATTAAATTTATTGTACCTATTTATTGCAATGATATTGGTGCAACATGATACCATTGTAAGTCATAAAATGCAATACCAAACAAATTGTACTAAGTGTCTTAGATAATTCAATTTATTGTACCTATTTATTGCAATGATTTTGGTGCAACATGATACCATTGTAAGTCATAAAAAGCAATACCAAACAAATGCTAATAAGTTTCTTAGATAATTCAATTTATTGTACCTATTTATTGCAATGATATTGGTGCAACATGATACCATTGTAAGTCATAAAATGGAATACCAAACAAATGCTAATAAGTGTCTTACATCATTCAATTTATTGTACCTATTTATTGCAATGATATTGGTGCAACATGATACCATTGTAGGTCATAAAATGGAATACCAAACAAATGCTAGTAAGTGTCTTAGATAATTCAATTTATTGTACCTAATTATTGCAATGATATTGGTGCAACATGATACCATTGTAAGTCATAAAATGCAATACCAAACAATTGCTAATAAGTGTCTTAGATAATTCTATTTATTGTACCTATTTATTGCAATGAAATTGGTGCAACATGATACCTTTGTAAGTCATAAAATGGAATACCAAACAAATGCTAATATGTGTCTTAGATAATTCAATTTATTGTACCTATTTATTGCAATGATATTGGTGAAACATGATACCATTGTAAGTCATAAAATGGAATACCAAACAAATGCTAATAAGTGTCTTAGCAAATTCAATTTATTGTACCTATTTATTGCAATGATATTGGTGCAACATGATACCATTGTAAGTCATAAAATGGAATACCAAACAAATGCTAATAAGTGTCTTAGATATTTCAATTTATGGTACCTATTTATTGCAATGATATTGGTGCAACATGATACCATTGTAAGTCATAAAATGCAATACCAATCAAATACTAATAAGTGTATTAGATAATTCAATTTATTGTACCTATTTTTTGCAATGATATTGGTGCAACATGATACCATTGTAAGTCATAAAATGGAATACCAAACAAATGCTAATAAGTGTTTTAGATAATTCAATTTATTGTACCTATTTATTGCAATGATATTGGTGCAACATGATACCATTGTATGTCATAAAATGGAATACCAAACAAATGCTAATAAGTGTCTTAGATAATTCAATTTATTGTACCTATTTATTGCAATGATATTGGTGCAACATGATACCATTGTAAGTCATAAAATGCAATACCAAACAAATGCTAATAAGTGTCTTAGATAATTAAATTTATTGAACCTATTTATTGCAATGATATTGGTGCATTATGATACCAATGTAAGTCATAAAATCCAATACCAAACTAATGCTAATAAGTGTCTTAAATAATTCAATGTATTGCAATGATATTGGAGCAACATGATACCATTGTAATGACAATATACAATACTAAACAAAAGCTAATAAGTTTCTTAAATAATTCAATTTAATGTACCTATTTATTGCAATGATATTGGTGCAACATGATACCATTGTATGTCATAAAATGGAATACCAAACAAATGCTAATAAGTGTCTTAGATAATTCAATTTATTGTACCTATTTATTGCAATGATATTAGTGCAACATGATACCATTGTAAGTCATAAAATGCAATACCAAACAATTGCTAATAAGTGTCTTAGATAATTCTATTTATTGTACCTATTTATTGCAATGAAATTGGTGCAACATGATACCTTTGTAAGTCATAAAATGGAATACCAAACAAATGCTAATATGTGTCTTAGATAATTCAATTTATTGTACCTATTTATTGCAATGATATTGGTGCAACATGATACCATTGTATGTCATAAAATGGAATACCAAACAAATGCTAATAAGTGTCTTAGATAATTCAATTTATTGTACCTATTTATTGCAATGATATTGGTGCAACATGATACCATTGTAAGTCATAAAATGCAATACCAAACAATTGCTAATAAGTGTCTTAGATAATTCAATTTATTGTACCTATTTATTGCAATGATATTGGTGCAACATGATACCATTGTAAGTCATAAAATGCAATACCAAACAAATGCTAATAAGTGTCTTAGATAATTCATTTTTTTGTACCTATTTATTGCAATGATATTGGTGCAACATGATACCATTGTAAGTCATAAAATGCAATACCAAACAAATGCTAATAAGTGTCTTAGATAATTAAATTTATTGTACCTATTTATTGCAATGATATTGGTGCAACATGATACCATTGTAAGTCATAAAATACAATACCAAACAAATGCTAATAAGTGTCTTAAATAATTCAATGTATTGCAATGATATAGGAGCAACATGATACCATTGTAGTGACAATATACAATACTAAACAAAAGCTAATAAGTTTCTTGAATAATCCAATTTAATGTACCTATTTATTGCAATGATATTGGTACAACATGATGCCATTGTAAGTCATAAAATGCAATACCAAACAAATGCTAATAAGTGTCTTAGATAATTCAATTTATTGTACCTATTTGTTGCAATGAAATTGGTGTAACATGATACCATTGTAAGTCATAAAATGCAATACCAAACAAATGCTAATATGTGTCTTAAATAATTCAATGTATTGCAATGATATAGGAGCAACATGATACCATTGTAGTGACAATATACAATACTAAACAAAAGCTAATAAGTTGCTTGAATAATTCAGATTAATGTATCTATTTATTGCAATGATATTGGTGCGACATGATGCCATTGTAAGTCATAAAATGCTATACCAAACAATTGCTAATAAGTGTCTTAGATAATTCAATTTATTGTACCTATTTATTGCAATGATATTGGTGCTAAATGATACCATTGTTAGTCATAAAATGGAATACCAAACAAATGCTAATAAGTGTCTTAGATAATTCAATTTATTGTACCTATTTTTTTTAATGATATTGGTGCAACATGATACCATTGTAAGTCATAAAATGGAATACCAAACAAATGCTAACAAGTGTCTTAGATAATTCAATTTATTGTAAATATTTATTGCAATGATATTGGTGCAACATGATACCATTCTAAGTCATAAAATGCAATACCAATCAAATGCTAATAAGTGTCTTAGATAATTCAATTTATTGTACCTATTTTTTGCAAAGATATTGGTGCAACATGATACCATTGTAAATCATAAAATGGAATACCAAACAATAGCTAATAAGTGTCTTAGATAATTCAATTTATTGTACCTATTTATTGCAATGAAATTGGTGCAACATGATACCATTGTAAGCCATAAAATGGAATACCAAACAAATGCTAATAAGTGTCTTAGATAATTCAATTTATTGTACCTATTTATTGCAATGATATTGGTGCAACATGATACCATTGTAAGTCATAAAATCCAATACCAAACAAATGCTAATAAGTGTCTTAAATAATTCAATGTATTGCAATGATATAGGAGCAACATGATACCATTGTAGTGACAATATACAATACTAAACAAAAGCTAATAAGTTGCTTGAATAATTCAGATTAATGTATCTATTTATTGCAATGATATTGGTGCAACATGATGCCATTGTAAGTCATAAAATGCTATACCAAACAATTGCTAATAAGTGTCTTAGATAATTCAATTTATTGTATCTATTTATTGCAATGATATTGGTGCAACATGATACCATTGTAAGTCATAAAATGGAATACCCAACAAATGCTAATAAGTGTCTTAGATAATTCATTTTTTTGTACCTATTTATTGCAATGATATTGGTGCAACATGATACCATTGTAAGTCATAAAATGCAATACCAATCAAATGCTAATAAGTGTCTTAGATAATTCAATTTATTGTACCTATTTTTTGCAATGATATTGGTGCAACATGATACCATTGTAAGTCATAAAGTGGAATACCAAACAAATGCTAATAAGTGTCTTAGATAATTCAATTTATTGTACCTATTTATTGCAATGATATTGGTGCAACATGATACCATTGTAAGTCATAAAATGCAATACCAAACAAATGCTAATAAGTGTCTTAGATAATTCAATTTATTGTACCTATTTATTGCAATGATTTTGGTGCAACATGATGCCATTGTAAGTCATAAAATGCAATACCAAACAAATGCTAATAAGTGTCTTAGATAATTCAGTTTATTGTACCTATTTATTGCAATGATATTGGTGCAACATGATACCATTGTAAGTCATAAAATGCAATACCAATCAAATGCTAATAAGTGTCTTAGATAAATCAATTTATTGTACCTATTTATTGCAATGATATTTTTGCAACATGATAGCATTGTAAGTCATAAAATGGAATACCAAATAATTGCTAATAAGTGTTTTGAATAATTCAATCTGTTGTACCTATTTATTGCAATGATATTGGTGCAACATGATACCATTGTATGTCATAAAATGCAATACCAAACAAAAGCTAATAAGTGTTTTAAATAATTCAATTTATTGTACTTATTTATTGCAATGATATAAATGCAACATGATAGCATTGTAAGTTATAAAATGCAATACTAAAAAAAAGCTAATAAGTGTATAAGTTTTATAAAATAAAGAACTAACTCTTAGTTAGAAATGTACTGTATAGATTTCCAATCTTGCATATTTATTGTAGGATTTATTCCTTTCCTTTAAAGTACAAGGTGAAAATAAATTAAACATAACCTTAAATATAACTTTATTACAACTTTCATTTTTTTATTATTATTATTAAAAAATTGATTAGTGCAATAGTAGTAAAAACTATTTGAAACAAATTTAAGTGATTAGTTGCTCTTTAAAAAAATTGATAGTGAGCATGATTCGTTTAATAATTTAACATTTTTACTGCTAATTTATTTCACACAAAATAATTATCTATGTGTTGTAGACTCGTGTTACAGGTATCGTATCTTATCACAATACATGGTGTAGCTCTGAATGTGTTTCTAATTGCATTTGAACAATATTTCCTAGATTATTTTACGTCTGTTTTTAATTTTTTTTTTTTTTTTTTTTTTTTAAATAATAGGTTTAAGATCCAACACTAATGTTAATTGATAACTTTTTAATATTTTTTTCCTAAAGCAGAAGATGAACAATAAAAAAATACAATTCATTTATTAGTATTAAATTATGTTTGATTATTTACTTGCAAAGCTCTTATGTGTGCTTACATAAAATATACACAGCCCTACGATATTTATATCATAAAGACGTTAATGTCTGTGAGTTATATAATTAAATGTTACATTCTTAGTATAATAGATCTTATAAATATATTTGTGAAGTTCTTTATTAATTAGATTAAATTAGATGTTAAAGTTGGAATAAGAAGCATGTTTTACCCTAATATGGTTAAGTGGGAATTTTTTTTCTCCCTGTAGTTGGTATTTCTCTTTACTAATGAAGCCGCTAGTAGCGTATACCTTCAGTTGCGTCCTAGCAGTAGACGTCTTGATATTGTGTTACTTTATGACCTTTGAGAAGTATCTAAAATGACGAATAGATCTGAAAACTGGTTTATTGTTAAACAAATACAGTGTCTCTATGAAGAGAACTCGTACACGAGTCGTTACCTTTTATGTTCACAAACCGATGGCCAGTTCGTAATTGAATGTTTGGTGTACGCTTATTACAATATGATGTACTACGAGAAGAACTGTGAAATCATTGTGAAAGGAATTCCAAGAGAAGGCTTCGACTATTATGACGTGATTCAGAATTTTTTTGAATTCGGCAAAACGTCGATGATTCGGTTGATGATGGATTTCTCGGGAAGTAACCGAGGGTATTGCTTCATCCGTTACCTGAAGCCTTGCTACGCACAAGAGGCACTGCAAAAGTTGAATGGCTGGGAAATGTTTCCTAATATGCCTCTTAAGGTCGCAATTACCGAGGAGAGAACACTTTTGTTCGTCGACAACATCCCGAAAGACTTGGAGAAACACATGATCATCAAGGCCTTTTCTCGTATTGTAGGAGTGACACAAATAATCATTTATCAGGACATCAATTACTGTTTTCTCAACAGAGGGTACGTGTTTATCGACTTTTATGACCAGCAATATGCGTCGATCGCCCGCAAGCTTATACCAGGCTTGATGTACCAAGAGTGGGGCGTGGAAGCTAACAGAATTTCCTGGGCAACGAAAAGGAACAAATTACCAGAAGAAGTTATGTCAAGGGTGAGTGAAATATTTGCAACAATTAACTTTAATATTATTCATAACATTGTTTTTTTACAACCACTTATATATTTCTATGATAAATAAATAGTATCAATTCACTTATTCAAAACTACTCCCAGTTTATTAGCTCTTTTATAAACATTTAACAGTTTGGTTTCTAATAAGCCATAATTTTCAAGACATCTGTAAAGTATCAAATGTAGATAAACGTTTATTAAAAAGCTAACTCATGGTAGAAGACAAAAAAAAACATTAAATTTATGGTTATTTGATTTTCGGAATGAATATTTCTTACACGAATATAGTCTTTAACTTTGAATAATTATTATATCTGTTTATAAATATTTAAAATTCTATTTCTTTAATGACACAGTATTCAGACAAGTTTTGACCATATGCCGCATGCTCGCCCATATTTCCTTGCCGCCTCTGATACCAACCTATTTTTTTTCTAACAACTATAAAACCTTTGGTTTACTTCATATTCTCATAAAAGAAATACATGCACTTTTTTGAGATCTATAACTAACCAATGTTTATTACGTAAAAAACATGATAGTTATGTATTTAAAAATTTTAGAAATATTTACTTAAAAATTCCATTTTTCTATTCAAAGCGTCATTTAGAAGTATTTATTTCCCATTACCACGTGGTCGATTTTCCCCAAAATAGTTATACCGGGAAATTCATCAAGTGAACCTGAAAACTATTATGAAAACTTCACGAACCAAATATTAAACATTTTGGAAAATGGCAATTTCCCCATCCGGGATTCCTAAAACGTTAACAATTCAACGTTTGGCTTTATTTTTTTGATATAGTAAGTCGCAAAATTACTCAAGTACGAATCAAACACTAACCGTCACTATTTCACGCACAAAGCAGAAAATATTGCATTGAACATTTACTCACCTTCTATTTCTATCTCGGCCTAAAAATGTTATAACTAACCCCGCAAAGCAGTGAAAAATTAAAGTGTTGAAATTTTTTTAATTTGTTAGTTTTTAGGAATCAACAGCAAATTTAATTATAATTCGAGGCATTTTGGAAGTTGTAACGTTAAAAAAAAAGTAAAATTTGTAACGTTTTAGGTGTGTTGTATTTAGGAGGGGGGATTGTGTGTTCCTATTTTTTATTTTCTGGAGCGTAAGGGGAAGTTTTTAAATTTTTTTAGTTTTTCTGATTACTTTCTTCATAACCCAGTATATTTTGTAGTGGATAAAGTCGATTATGTAGGAACTGGAAATAAATTCTTGAATTTTGTAGTCCATTACGTTCGGTGAATCTTATTAATCACTTAAACAATAGTTTATGACTATCCGAACTTTTTATTTAGTAAATTTGTTAAAACTTACTGAGACAGAACGTTTTAGATCGCTATGTGCCGATCTTCAACAGTGTTTTCTGCTTGAAGATGTTGGGTCAAGCGGTGACGGTTTTAAAGGGAGGTTTTCGATAGTATCAAAGAGTATGTGTGATTTGTATTGTGTTTGTTCGTTTATTATGTTTGTATTTTGTGTTTTTGTGTGTCTGTAAATTTCATATTGTTCTAGTGTGTTGAGATGTGGTCCTTTTTTGTTGATGTGTAGGACTTCTAAATTATAATAAATGTCTGTGTATTTGTGTCCTGTTTCTTTTAAGTGATTGTAAAATGTTGAGTTGGTGTTATGTTTCTGTTCTTCGACTCTTTGTTTAAAGCTGCGACCTGTTTGACCAATGTAGAATTTGTTACATTCGTCGCAGTTTAGTTTGTATACGCCTGGTGCTTGTAGTTTATCTTTGTTATTGTAATTTGTTATTGGTTTTGTATGCTATTTTGTAACCTATTTTTGAAATTTGCCGGTTATTTTGTTTGTTATTTTGTTTATGAATGGTAATATAATGTATTTGTTTTCCCTGTCTGTAGTGTTAATTTTAGTGTTTTTTTTTTGTATTTTGTACCATAGTTTGTCTATTATTGTGGTGTTGTATCCATTTGTGTATGCTAAATATTTAATTGTGTCTAGTTCCTTGTTTATGATTTCTGTGATCATTGGGACTTCTTTAAGTCTTTGGAGCATGGATCTGAAGGCAGCGTGTTTGTGTTGGATAGGGTAGTTTGAGGTGTTGTGGATAAGTGTGTCTGTCGTTATGGGTTTCCTGTAAATTTTGAAACTGTGTTATTGTGTGTGGCTTTTTGTTTTGGTTAAGTCGAGGACGTTTAGGGATAGGTTGGTTTTCAATTTCTGAAGTGAAGTGGAGTTTTGGGTGTATTTTATTAGTGTAGGTGAGGAGTTTTTCGCATTGACGGGAGTTGCCTCTGTATAGTGTTATTATATCATCGACGTATCTGTGCCAGTAAATACTTTTGTGTGCGTGTGTATTGTTTGTGAGTATTTTGGTGTTTTCTATGTGCTGTAGAAAGATTTCGCATAGAACACTACTGATAGGACTTCCCATGGGTAAGCCATCTGGTTGTGAATAGAAGTTTGTAGGTATATTGTTCCACCTTTAACCCACGTTACCGAAATTATAAAGATCCTCCTAATCATCACCGAACAAAATTATTTCACCCACAACTCAAACTTCTATTCACCACCAGATGGCCTACCCATGGGAAGTCCTATCAGTAGTGTCCTAAGCGAAATCTTTCTACAACACATAGAAAACACCAAAATACTCACAAACAATACACACGCACACAAAAGTATTTACTGGCACAGATACGTCGATGATATAATAACACTATACAGAGGCAACTCCCGTCAATGCGAAAAACTCCTCACCTACACTAATAAAATACACCCAAAACTCCACTTCACTTCAGAAATTGAAAACCAACCTATCCCTAAACGTCCTCGACTTAACCAAAACAAAAAGCCACACACAATAACACAGTTTCAAAATTTACAGGAAACCCATAACGACAGACACACTTATCCACAACACCTCAAACTACCCTATCCAACACAAACACGCTGCCTTCAGATCCATGCTCCATAGACTTCAAGAAGTCCCAATGATCACAGAAATCATAAACAAGGAACTAGACACAATTAAATATTTAGCATACACAAATGGATACAACACCACAATAATAGACAAACTATGGTACATAAATACAAAAAAAAAACACTAAAATTAACACTACAGACAGGGAAAACAAATACATTATATTACCATTCATAAACAAAATAACAAACAAAATAACCGGCAAATTTCAAAAATAGGTTACAAAATAGCATACAAAACCAATAACAAATTACAATAACAAAGATAAACTACAAGCACCAGGCGTATACAAACTAAACTGCGACGAATGTAACAAATTCTACATTGGTCAAACAGGTCGCAGCTTTAAACAAAGAGTCGAAGAACAGAAACATAACACCAACTCAACATTTTACAATCACTTAAAAGAAACAGGACACAAATACACAGACATTTATTATAATTTAGAAGTCCTACACATCAACAAAAAAGGACCACATCTCAACACACTAGAACAATATGAAATTTACAGACACACAAAAACACAAAATACAAACATATTAAACTAAACGAACAAACACAATACAAATCACACATACTCTTTGACACTATCGAAAACCTACCTTTAAAACCGTCACCGCTTGACCCAACATCTCCAAGCAGAAGACACTGATGAAGATCGGCACATAGCGATCTAAAACGTTCTGTCTCAGTACGTTTTAACAAATTTACTAAATAAAAAGTTCAGATAGTCTAAACTATTGTATAAGTGATTATTGGAAATAAATATCTTTTTAAAATAATGAGTAATTTTGTACGAAAACAGTAATTACCCTTTAAATATAGACTCAATTCAGTAGGCCTATTATCTGTTAGAGTACTCACTTATTCAATTAATATCTGTATTATCATATGCCCAATAATAATTAATATCAACAAGATTTATAACTCGACTTTGGTTATCTGTTGTCTTATTTATTTTATTTATGAGATCTCTGGGATGAAAATTCCCAGAGTAGGCCTATAAGGTAACACTTACTATGTAAATATCAATTTTCTTTTTACTACATCTTTTTAAATTACAATTTTTTAATTGGGAAGAAAACCTAGGCAAGGTTTGCCACATCTAGAAACAAATTTTGTTCTTGTGCATAATTATGATTTTAATAACTTTATGAAACTTGATTTATATGGCAATTTTGAAATTTATTTTCATTCACAATAATGTTCTAGTGGAGTGAAACGGTAAAACTATCATAAACGGGATTAAAATACCCAGGACTAATATAGAAATGTCACATACAAGAGGAGGAGAAACCTCCCATCAATTTTTAAAAGTAAAATTTATAAAAGTTTGGGGTTCATGTAATATATTTTGTTATTTAATAAAATATTACCATTACTGATATTTTCTAAATTCTGCACAAAAGTAACCTTTACATATGTATTATTATATTAAATTGTTGATGTCCTGTGTGTGTGTGTGTGTGTGTGTGTGTGTGTGTGTGTGTGTGTGTACGTGTAAGAGTGTGTGTGTATGAGGTGTGTGTGTGTGTGTGCACGCGCGTGTGTGTGTGTGTACGTATGAGAGTGTGTGTATGTGTGTGCGTGTACGTGTAAGTGTGTGTGTGTGTGTGTGTGTGTGTGTGTGTGTGTGTGTGTGTGTGTGTGTGTGTCTGTGTGTGTGTGTGTGTGTATGTGTGTGTGTGTGTGTTGCAACCCCCCCCCCCCCCCAACATCGTTGCTAACACGCATGCCCGCGCACAACGCACTACCAAACACCAACTATCTAATATGCACATAAACGCATGCAATGACACGCCGACCTGACTTGTTCTTAAAAAACCGTCTACTGTTGATTAATAGTGTGAGGGCTATATAGTCATATGTCAGTATTTTGTCAGCTGAAAAGATACATATTAGCATTAACAATAATCACATATATTATCTCTGACTGTGTGCTATTATTAACAGGTGATCCAGGTTGGGCCGTGCAAAATATGATCCTGCTTAATTTTACCTTTTTATAGGCTCCTGTGTTACACTTAAGCAGCATCTGCCAGTGGTACATGCCCCTGGACTTTGATTTAAAAACCAACTATCTTTTGATATAGCTCAAATATTTAGAATAATTTACTTTCATGAGTAACTCTCATGTTGTAACATTAGGCTTTATTTTATTGAATTTACTGTATTATGATTTTAACCACACTTGATATTTAACTTTGCAACATTTAATTTAATAGTTTGGGAAAACTTTAAGTTATTATTTATTTATTAACACAGGATATTTGTTAATAAATTAAGAAGATTTTGTACATTAATTATATTGATACAAGAAAATAACAAAATTTAACATAATTTTACACTTATTGATTTCTCCTGCTTTTATCAATATGCAAACAATATATAGCCTTACATACTTATTTAAATAAAATTTTTTACACATATTTAATTTATATGATTATTTTCATATGTATTTCTTGAACCATAAATTAAGATTTTATCTTGAATTTCACTGTATATTTCATTTTAATTCTTTCCATAAGTTTTAAATCTGGAATTAATTTATCTTAAGTGTTATAACATTCTGTAACATTAATAATTAGTTAAATAATTCAAAATCATTTACAACTTATTACATGAAATTATTTATAATATTTAATATTCTAAATTATTCAAACTTGTATACTAAATATTTTCTCTTTTGATGTTATTGAAAATGACCAAGTTTTTAGTCGAAACTACTCGATAAAGCTGGTCTAGAGAATTGAAAATGAACTTTGAATAATTTATATGAGAAATTTTTCCCTTTTGGAAAACTGGCTTAATTTCTTTAATTTAACTGCTTTACACAATTTAAATCTGACATATTAGATATCAGAAAAATGTTTTACTTTTATAAATATTATTTAACAAGTTTATTAAGAGTGAAGCCACTAATTATTTTGTTATTAATAAAAATTTAACTTAGTTATTTCTGAAAAGTTGATTAAAATTTCAACTTATAAATTTGACATAAAAAAATGACTTGGCCAAGTCGTCACTTCCCATCATCCCTGGTTCCTGGTCCTTGGATCTTGTTAAGTCAGATGTCTTCTTCTTCCTCCCTGTATACTTTCGAGTTCTAGGATAGCGATGAACCTTGGCAAGTTGTAGTGATTGAGTTACATTTTACGCGAAATGGAAGTACTGATTGCCGAATCCCGCTTTATAACTGGCGTTGTAAGAATTACGATAGAAAAGTAATTATGTAGAAAATATTCGGCCTGTAGCCGCCATCTGGCCCGTCGACGGTTTTGCCTAGCTGCAAACCGGCATAGTCTCCTCCGGCACTTTTTAAAAATTATTTTTTCGGACTCCACCAAAACGCTGTACGCTGTGCAATCGTGTGGGTGTGTGTTTGTGTAATTATCTATTTTTTAGTACGTAGGTGTTTGAGTTTGTGTGCCTTTGTGTGTGTGTGTGAGCCTTCATATGTTATTGATTGCGTTTGTGTGTGTTTGTACGCCTGTGTGTAATTTATCTATCTGTGTGTAGCGTCAGCTGTAGAGTGTATGCAAAAATCTTTTTTCATAGCTGGTTCCATTTTCTATATAATACAAAACTAATGTTCTCTTGTAAAGTAACTACTTACTGCTACCAAGATAGTTATGATTGCTTATTTAATGAATTATCTCTGTCCTACGAAATAAACTTCATCTTAAATTTTTGGTATAGGTTTCTAATGTGATTCTTCGAGGTATATGCAGATATATAAATGTAGACTTTCTCAGACAACTGATAGCTTCGAAAATCGATTTCCCGAATTCACAAATCAAACGAATCGACCACCACGGCCACTATGCATTCATTTACACAGGCTCCAGAGCAGTTGGAGAGGCGGTCATCAAAGCTTTAAACGGTAAGTAAAAAAACGTTCTCACATAGACATATCTTTCAAGTAAAATATTGTGCAAAACTTTTATCTAGTGAAGAAGAAGGCCTTTCCAGACGTATATCAATACCAGAAGATACGTAATAAAGAGTTATATCTTTTTATTACAGTTTCGTGTACTGTCGGTGTAGTTAGTCGGTATTTAACTTGTGTGAATTGAGTGTATTATGGAAGTAAGTTCTGCCAGTGATGTAATGTAAGATTTTGGTAACCCTCTTAGTGCAGGCGAGTCCTTACCTCATCTGCATGAAAACAGTAAATTGAGGAAGTAGGTTCTGCCAGTAGTGTTAGGTAAGACTTTGGTAACCCTCTTAGTGCAGGCGAGTCCTTACCTCCTCTGCATGAAAAGTCTAAATTGAGGAAGTAGGTTCTACCACTTAAGTTAGGTACTACTTGGGCAACCCTCTTAGTGTAGGAGAGTCCTTACCTCCTCTGCATGAAAAGTCTAAATTGTGGAAGTATGTTCTGCCAGTGGCGTTATGTAAAACTTGGGTAACCCTCTTAGTGCAGGCGAGTATTTACCTCCTCTGCATGAAAAGTCTAAATTGAGGAAGTAGGTTCTACCACTTAAGTTAGGTACTACTTGGGCAACCCTCTTAGTGCAGGAGAGTCCTTACCTCCTCTGCATGAAAAGTCTAAATTGTGGAAGTATGTTCTGCCAGTGGCGTTATGTAAAACTTGGGTAACCCTCTTAGTGCAGGCGAGTATTTACCTCCTCTGCATGAAAAGTCTAAATTGAGGAAAGTAGGTTCTACCACTTAAGTTAGGTACTACTTGGGCAACCCTCTTAGTGCAGGAGAGTCCTTACCTCCTCTGCATGAAAAGTCTAAATTGTGGAAGTATGTTCTGCCAGTGGCGTTATGTAAAACTTGGGTAACCCTCTTAGTGCAGGCGAGTCCTTACCTCCTCTGCATGAAAAGTCTAAATTGAGGAAGTAGGTTCTGCCACTTGTGTTAGGTAAGACTTTGGTAACCCTCTTAGTGCAGGAGAGTCTTTACCTCCTCTGCATGAAAAGTCTAAATTGAGGAAATAGGTTCTGCCACTTGTGTTAGGTAAGACTTGGGTAACCCTCTTAGTGCAGGCGAGTCTTTACCTCCTCTGTATGAAAAGTCTAAATTGAGGAAGTAGGTTCTGTTAGTGGTATTAGGTAAGACTTGGATGACCCTCTTAGTGCAGGCGAGTCCTTACCTCCTCTGCATGAAAAGTCTAAATTGAGGAAATAGGTTCTGCCACTTGTGTTAGGTAAGACTTGGGTAACCCTCTTAGTGCAGGCGAGTCCTTACCTCCTCTGCATGAAAAGTCTAAATTGAGGAAGTAGGTTCTGTCAGTGGTATTTGGTAAGACTTGGGTAACCCTCTTAGTGCAGGCGAGTCTTTACCTCCTCTGCATGAAAAGTCTAAATTGAGGAAGTAGGTTCTGTCAGTGGCATTAGGTAAGACTTGGGTAACCATCTTAGTGCAGGCGAGTCCTTACCTCCTCTGCATGAAAGGTCTAAATTGAGGAAGTAGGTTCTGTCAGTGGTATTAGGTAAGACTTGGTAAACCCTCTTGGTGCAGGCGAGTCTTTACCTCCTCTGAGGAAGTAGGTTCTGTCAGTGGTATTAGGTAAGACTTGGATGAACCTCTTAGTGCAGGCGAGTCCTTACCTCCTCTGCATGAAAAGTCTAAATTGACGAAGTAGGTTCTGCCACTTGTGTTAGGTAAGACTTGGGTAACCCTCTTAGTGCAGGCGAGTCCTTACCTCCTCTGCATGAAAAGTCTAAATTGAGGAAGTAGGTTCTGTCAGTGGCATTAGGTAAGACTTGGGTAACCCTCTTAGTGCAGGCGAGTCCTTACCTCCTCTGCATGAAAAGTCTAAATTGAGGAAGTAGGTTCTGTCAGTGGTATTAGGTAAGACTTGGGTAACCCTCTTAGTGCAGGCGAGTCCTTACCTCCTCTGCATGAAAAGTCTAAATTGACGAAGTAGGTTCTGCCACTTGTGTTAGGTAAGACTTGGGTAACCCTCTTAGTGCAGGCGAGTCCTTACCTCCTCTGCATGAAAAGTCTAAATTGACGAAGTAGGTTCTGCCACTTGTGTTAGGTAAGACTTTGGTAACCCTCTTAGTGCAGGCGAGGCCTTACCTTCTCTGCATGAAAAGTCTAAATTGACGAAGTAGGTTCTGCCACTTGTGTTAGGTAAGACTTGGGTAACCCTCTTAGTGCAGGCGAGGCCTTACCTCCTCTGCATGAAAACTATAAATTGTGGAAGTATGTTCTGCCAGCGGCGATATGTAAACTTTGGGTAACCCTCTTAGTGCAGGTGAGTCCTTACCTACCCTGAATAAAAACTGTAAATTGAGGCAGTAGATTTGCCACTGGTGTTAGGTAAGACTTGGGTAAACCTCTTAGTGCAGTAAACGCTTTACCAATCCTTCAGCAATAGCGTGTATTGTAGAAGGAACTGCTGCCAGTGATGCCATGTAAAACTTGGGTAACCCTCTTAGTGCAGGCGCCTCCTTGCCTCCCCTGAATGAAAACTGTAAATTGTGGAAGTTTGTTCTGCCAGTGGCGTTATGTAAAACTTGGGTAAACTTCTTATTGCAGGTGAGTCCTTACCTCCCCTGAATGAAAACTGTAAATTGAGGAAGTAGGTTTTGCCAGTGGTGTTAGGTAAGACTTGGGTAACCCTCTTAGTGCAGATGATTCCTCACCTCCCCTGCATGAATATTGTGAATTGTGGAAATAAGTGCTACCAGTGGAGTTATAAAAGACTTGATTAATCCACTTAGTGTAGGAAGGTCCTTGCCTCCAATACATCATTAGTGTGTATTGTTAAAGTAACTGCTGCCAGTGGTGCTATGTAAGACTTTGGTGTAGGGAGGTTTTTACCTCCCCTTCATCAATAGTGTGTATTGTGGAAATAACTGCTGCCAGTGGTGTTGTGTACCACTTTTGAATTCCTCTTAGTGTAGGAAAGTCCTTCCCTCCCCTGAATGAAAAGTGTAAATTGAGGAAGTAGGTTCTGTCAGTGGTGTTATGTAAAAATTGGGTAACCCTCTTAGTGCAGGCGCCTCCTTGCCTCCCCTGAATGAAAAGTGTAAATTGACGAAGTAGGTTCTGCCAGTGGTGTTAGGTAAAACTTGGGTAACCCTCTTAGTGCAGGTGATTCCTCAACTCCCCTGCATGAATATTGTGAATTGTGGAAGTAACTGCTGCCAGTGATATAATGTAAGACTTGGGTAACCCTCTTAGTGCAGGCGAGTCCTTACCTCCCCGGCAAGAAAATTTTAATTTGTAGAAATATCTGCTGCCAGTGATATAATGTAAGAATTGTTTAACCCTCTTAGTGTAGGCGACTCCTTACCTAACCTCATTCAGTAGCATGTATTGTGGAAGTAACTCCTGCCAGTGGAGTTATGTAAAACTTGAGTAAACCTCTTAGTGTAGGCTATTCCTCAACCACAGCTGCATGAATAGTGTGTATTGTGGAAGAAACTGCTGCCAGTGGTGTTATGTAAGACTAGGGTAATCCTCTTAGAGTAGGGAAGTCCTTACATACCCTACATCAACAGTGTGTATTAAGGAAGTAACTGTTGCCAGTGGTGTTATGTACGCTTGGGTAACTCTATTAGTGTAAGGAAGTCCTTACCTCCCCTTGCATCAATAGAATGTATAAAAGAAGTAACTGCTGCCAGTGGTGTTATGTAAGCTTGGGTAATCCTCTAAGTGTAAGGAAGTCCTTACCTCCCCTAGCATCAATAGTATGTATAAAGGAAGTAACTGCTGCCAGTGGTGTTATGTAAGCTTGGGTAATCCTCTAAGTGTAAGGAAGTCCTTACCTCCCCTTGCATCAATAGTATGTATAAAGGAAGTAACTGCTGCCAGTGGTGTTATGTAAGCTTGGGTAATCCTCTAAGTGTAAGGAAACCCTTACCTCCCCTTGCATCAATAGTATGTATAAAGGAAGTAACTGCTGCCAGTGGTGTTATGTAAGCTTGGGTAATCCTCTAAGTGTAAGGAAGTCCTTACCTCCCCTTGCATCAATAGAATGTATAAAAGAAGTAACTGCTGCCAGTGGTGTTATGTAAGCTTGGGTAATCCTCTAAGTGTAAGGAAGTCCTTACCTCCCCTAGCATCAATAGTATGTATAAAGGAAGTAACTGCTGCCAGTGGTGTTATGTAAGCTTGGGTAATCCTCTAAGTGTAAGGAAGTCCTTACCTACCCTAGCATCAATAGTATGTATTAAGGAAGTTACTGCTGCCAGTGGTGTTATGTAAGCTTGGGTAACTCTCTAAGGGTAAGGAAGTCCTTACCTCCCCTACCATCAATAGTATGTATTGAAGAAGTAACTGCTGCCAGTGGTGTTATGTAAGCTTGGGTAAATCTCTAAGGGTAAGGAAGTCCTTACCTACCCTGCATCAATAGTATGTATTAAGGAAGTAACTGCTGCCAGTGGTGGTATGTAAACTTCGGTAACTCTCTAAGTGTAAGGAAAACCTTACCTCCCCTAGCATCAATAGTATGTAATGAGGAAGTAACTGCTGCCAGTGGAGTTATGTAAGCTAGGGTAACTATCTAAGTGTAAGGAGGTCCTTACCTCCCCGAGCATCAATTGTATATATTAAGGAAGTAACTGCTGCCAGTGGTGTTATGTAAGCTTGGGTAACTCTCTAAGTGTAAGGAAAACCTTACCTCCCCTAGCATCAATAGTATGTATAAAGGAAGTAACTGCTGCCAGTGGAGTTATGTAAGCTTGGGTAACTATCTAAGTGTAAGGAGGTCCTTACCTCCCCGAGCATCAATTGTATATATTAAGGAAGTAACTGCTGCCAGTTTTGTTATGTAAGCTTGGGTAACAATATTAGTGTAAGGAAGTCCTTGCCTCCCTTAGCATCAATAGTATATATTAAGGATGTAACTGCTGCCAGTGGTGTTATGTAATAATGGGTAATCCTCTAAAGGTAAGGAAGTCCATACCTCCCCTAGCATTAATAGTATGTATTAAGGAAATAATTGCTGCCAGTAATGTTATGTAATGTTGGGTAACTCTATTAGTGTAAGGAAGACCTTACCTCCCCTAGCATCAATAATATGTATTAAGGAAGTAACTGCTGCCAGTGGTCTTATGTCAGCTTGGGTAACTCTATTAGTCTAAGGAAGTCTTTACCTCCCCTAGAATCAATAGTATGTAATAAGGAAGTAACTGCTGCCAGTGGTGTTATGTAAGCTTGGGCAACTACATTAGTGTAAGGCAGTCCTTACCTCCCCTAGCATCAATAGTATGTATAAAGGAAGTAACTGCTGCCAGTGGTGTTATGTAAGCTTGGGTAACTCTCTAAGGGTAAGGAAGTCCTTACCTCCCCTAGCATCAATAGTATGTATTAAGGAAGTAACTGCTGCCAGTGGTGTTATGTAAAGCTTGGGAAACTCTATTAGTATAAGTAAATCCTTACCTCTCCTATCATCAATAGTATGTATTAAGGAAGTAACTGCTGCCAGTGAAGTTATGTAAAGCTTGGGAAACTCTATTAGTATAAGTAAATCCTTACCTCTCCTATCATCAATGGTATGTATTAAGGAAGTAACTGCTGCCAGTGGTGTTATGTAAAGCTTGGGAAACTCTATTAGTAAAAGGAAATCCTTACCTCTCCTATCATCAATAGTATGTATTAAGGAAGTAACTGCTGCCAGTGAAGTTATGTAAAGCTTGGGAGACTCTATTAGTATAAGGAAATCCTTACCTCTCCTATCATCAATAGTATGTATTAAGGAAGTAACTGCTGCCAGTGGTGTTATGTAAGCTTAGGTAACTCTCTAAGTGTAAGGAAGTCCTTACCTCCCTTAGCATCAATAGTATGTATTAAGGAAGTAACTGCTGCCAGTTGTGTTATGTAAGCTTAGGTAACTCTCTAAGTGTAAGGAAGTCCTTACCTCCCTTAGCATCAATAGTATGTATTAAGGAAGTAACTGCTGCCAGTGGTGTTATGTAAGCTTAGGTAACTCTCTAAGTGTAAGGAAGTCCTTACCTCCCTTAGCATCAATAGTATGTATTAAGGAAGTAACTGCTGCCAGTGGTGTTATGTAAGCTTAGGTAACTCTCTAAGTGTAAGGAAGTCCTTACCTCCCTTAGCATCAATAGTATGTATTAAGGAAGTAACTGCTGCCAGTTGTGTTATGTAAGCTTGGGTAATCCAGTAAGTGTAAGGAAGTCCTTACCTACCCTAGCATCAATAGTATGTATTAAATAAGTAACTGCTACCAGTGGTTTTATGTAAGCTTGGGTGACTCTCTAAGTGTAAGGAAAACCTTACCTCCCCTAGCATCAATAGTATGTATTAAGGAAGTAACTGCTGCCAGTGGTGTTATGTAAAGCTTGGGAAACTCTATTAGTATAAGGAAATCCTTACCTCTCCTATCATCAATAGTATGTATTAAGGAAGTAACTGCTGCCAGTGGAGTTATGTAAGCTTGGGTAACTATCTAAGTGTAAGGAGGTCCTTACCTCCCCTGCATCAATAGTATGTATTAAGGAAGTAACTGCTGCCAGTGGAGTAATGTAAGCTTGGGTAACTATCTAAGTATAAGGAAGTCCTTACCTACCCTGCATCAATAGTATGTATTAAGGAAGTAACTGCTGCCAGTGGTGTTATGTAAAGCTTGGGAAACTCTATTAGTATAAGGAAATCCTTACCTCTCCTATCATCAATAGCATGTATTAAGGAAGTAACTGCTGCCAGTGGTGTTATGTAAAGCTTGGGAAACTCTATTAGTATAACGAAATCCTTACCTCTCCTATCATCAATAGTATGTATTAAGGAAGTAACTGCTGCCAGTGGTGTTATGTAAAGCTTGGGAAACTCAATTAGTATAAGGAAATCCTTACCTCTCCTATCATCAATAGTATGTATTAAGGAAGTAACTGCTGCCAGTGGTGTTATGTAAAGCTTGGGAAACTCTATTAGTATAAGGAAATCCTTACCTCTCCTATCATCAATAGTATGTATTAAATAAGTAACTGCTACCAGTGGTTTTATGTAAGCTTGGGTGACTCTCTAAGTGTAAGGAAAACCTTACCTCCCCTAGCATCAATAGTATGTATTAAGGAAGTAACTGCTGTCAGTGGTGTTATGTAAAGCTTGGGAAACTCTATTAGTATAAGGAAATCCTTACCTCTCCTATCATCAATAGTATGTATTAAGGAAGTAACTGCTGCCAGTGGTGTTATGTAAAGCTTGGGAAACTCTATTAGTATAAGGAAATCCTTACCTCTCCTATCATCAATAGTATGTATTAAATAAGTAACTGCTACCAGTGGTTTTATGTAAGCTTGGGTGACTCTCTAAGTGTAAGGAAAACCTTACCTCCCCTAGCATCAATAGTATGTATTAAGGAAGTAACTGCTGCCAGTGGTGTTATGTAAAGCTTGGGAAACTCTATTAGTATAAGGAAATCCTTACCTCTCCTATCATCAATAGTATGTATTAAGGAAGTAACCTCTGCCAGTGGTGTTATGTAAAGCTTGGGAAGCTCTATTAGTATAAGGAAATCCTTACCTCTCCTATCATCAATAGTATATATTAAGGAAGTAACTGCTGCCAGTGGTGTTATGTAAAGCTTGGGAAACTCTATTAGTATAAGGAAATCCTTACCTCTCCTATCATCAATAGTATGTATTAAGGAAAGTAACTGCTGCCAGTGGTGTTATGTAAGCTTAGGTAACCCTCTAAGTGTAAGGAAGTCCTTACCTCCCTTAGCATCAATAGTATGTATTAAGGAAGTAACTGCTGCCAGTTGTGTTATGTAAGCTTGGGTAATCCTCTAAGTGTAAGGAAGTCCTTACCTACCCTAGCATCAATAGTATGTATTAAATAAGTAACTGCTACCAGTGGTTTTATGTAAGCTTGGGTGACTCTCTAAGTGTAAGGAAAACCTTCCCTCCCCTAGCATCAATAGTATGTATTAAGGAAGTAACTGCTGCCAGTGGTGTTATGTAAAGCTTGGGAAACTCTATTAGTATAAGGAAATCCTTACCTCTCCTATCATCAATAGTATGTATTAAGGAAGTAACTGCTGCCAGTGGTGTTATGTAAAGCTTGGGAAACTCAATTAGTATAAGGAAATCCTTACCTCTCCTATCATCAATAGTATATATTAAGGAAGTAACTGCTGCCAGTGGTGTTATGTAAAGCTTGGGAAACTCTATTAGTATAAGGAAATCCTTACCTCTCCTATCATCAATAGTATGTATTAAGGAAGTAACTGCTGCCAGTGGTGTTATGTAAAGCTTGGGAAACTCTATTAGTATAAGGAAATCCTTACCTCTCCTATCACCAATAGTATGTATTAAGGAAGTAACTGCTGCCAGTGGTGTTATGTAAAGCTTAGGAAACTATATTAGTATAAGGAAATCCTTACCTCTTATCATCAATAGTATGTATTAAGGAAGTAACTGCTGCCAGTGGTGTTATGTAAAGCTTGGGAAACTCTATTAGTATAAGGAAATCCTTACCTCTCCTATCATCATTAGTATATATTAAGGAAGTAACTGCTGCCAGTGGTGTTATGTAAGCTTAGGTAACTCTATTAGTATAAGGAAATCCTTACCTCTCCTATCATCAATAGTATGTATTAAGGAAGTAACTGCTGCCAGTGGTGTTATGTAAGCTTGGGTGACTCTCTAAGTGTAAGGAAAACCTTACCTCCCCTAGCATCAATAGTATGTATTAAGGAAGTAACTGCTGCCAGTGGTGTTATGTAAAGCTTGGGAAACTCTATTAGTATAAGGAAATCCTTACCTCTCCTATCATCAATAGTATGTATTAAGGAAGTAACTGCTGCCAGTGGTTTTATGTAAGCTTGGGTGACTCTCTAAGTGTAAGGAAAACCTTACCTCCCCTAGCATCAATAGTATGTATTAAGGAAGTAACTGCTGTCAGTGGTGTTATGTAAAGCTTGGGAAACTCTATTAGTATAAGGAAATCCTTACCTCTCCTATCATCAATAGTATGTATTAAGGAAGTAACTGCTGCCAGTGGTGTTATGTAAAGCTTGGGAAACTCTATTAGTATAAGGAAATCCTTACCTCTCCTATCATCAATAGTATGTATTAAATAAGTAACTGCTACCAGTGGTTTTATGTAAGCTTGGGTGACTCTCTAAGTGTAAGGAAAACCTTACCTCCCCTAGCATCAATAGTATGTATTAAGGAAGTAACTGCTGCCAGTGGTGTTATGTAAAGCTTGGGAAACTCTATTAGTATAAGGAAATCCTTACCTCTCCTATCATCAATAGTATGTATTAAGGAAGTAACCTCTGCCAGTGGTGTTATGTAAAGCTTGGGAAGCTCTATTAGTATAAGGAAATCCTTACCTCTCCTATCATCAATAGTATATATTAAGGAAGTAACTGCTGCCAGTGGTGTTATGTAAAGCTTGGGAAACTCTATTAGTATAAGGAAATCCTTACCTCTCCTATCATCAATAGTATGTATTAAGGAAAGTAACTGCTGCCAGTGGTGTTATGTAAGCTTAGGTAACCCTCTAAGTGTAAGGAAGTCCTTACCTCCCTTAGCATCAATAGTATGTATTAAGGAAGTAACTGCTGCCAGTTGTGTTATGTAAGCTTGGGTAATCCTCTAAGTGTAAGGAAGTCCTTACCTACCCTAGCATCAATAGTATGTATTAAATAAGTAACTGCTACCAGTGGTTTTATGTAAGCTTGGGTGACTCTCTAAGTGTAAGGAAAACCTTCCCTCCCCTAGCATCAATAGTATGTATTAAGGAAGTAACTGCTGCCAGTGGTGTTATGTAAAGCTTGGGAAACTCTATTAGTATAAGGAAATCCTTACCTCTCCTATCATCAATAGTATGTATTAAGGAAGTAACTGCTGCCAGTGGTGTTATGTAAAGCTTGGGAAACTCAATTAGTATAAGGAAATCCTTACCTCTCCTATCATCAATAGTATATATTAAGGAAGTAACTGCTGCCAGTGGTGTTATGTAAAGCTTGGGAAACTCTATTAGTATAAGGAAATCCTTACCTCTCCTATCATCAATAGTATGTATTAAGGAAGTAACTGCTGCCAGTGGTGTTATGTAAAGCTTGGGAAACTCTATTAGTATAAGGAAATCCTTACCTCTCCTATCATCAATAGTATGTATTAAGGAAGTAACTGCTGCCAGTGGTGTTATGTAAGCTTGGGTAACTATCTAAGTGTAAGGAGGTCCTTACCTCCCCTGCATCAATAGTATGTATTAAGGAAGTAACTGCTGCCAGTGGAGTTATGTAAGCTTGGGTAACTATCTAAGTATAAGGAAGTCCTTACCTACCCTGCATCAATAGTATGTATTAAGGAAGTAACTGCTGCCAGTGGTGTTATGTAAAGCTTGGGAAACTCTATTAGTATAAGGAAATCCTTACCTCTCCTATCACCAATAGTATGTATTAAGGAAGTAACTGCTGCCAGTGGTGTTATGTAAAGCTTAGGAAACTATATTAGTATAAGGAAATCCTTACCTCTTATCATCAATAGTATGTATTAAGGAAGTAACTGCTACCAGTGGTTTTATGTAAGCTTGGGTGACTCTCTAAGTGTAAGGAAAACCTTCCCTCCCCTAGCATCAATAGTATGTATTAAGGAAGTAACTGCTGCCAGTGGTGTTATGTAAAGCTTGGGAAACTCTATTAGTATAAGGAAATCCTTACCTCTCCTATCATCAATAGTATGTATTAAGGAAGTAACTGCTGCCAGTGGTGTTATGTAAAGCTTGGGAAACTCAATTAGTATAAGGAAATCCTTACCTCTCCTATCATCAATAGTATATATTAAGGAAGTAACTGCTGCCAGTGGTGTTATGTAAAGCTTGGGAAACTCTATTAGTATAAGGAAATCCTTACCTCTCCTATCATCAATAGTATGTATTAAGGAAGTAACTGCTGCCAGTGGTGTTATGTAAAGCTTGGGAAACTCTATTAGTATAAGGAAATCCTTACCTCTCCTATCATCAATAGTATGTATTAAGGAAGTAACTGCTGCCAGTGGTGTTATGTAAGCTTGGGTAACTATCTAAGTGTAAGGAGGTCCTTACCTCCCCTGCATCAATAGTATGTATTAAGGAAGTAACTGCTGCCAGTGGAGTTATGTAAGCTTGGGTAACTATCTAAGTATAAGGAAGTCCTTACCTACCCTGCATCAATAGTATGTATTAAGGAAGTAACTGCTGCCAGTGGTGTTATGTAAAGCTTGGGAAACTCTATTAGTATAAGGAAATCCTTACCGCTCCTATCACCAATAGTATGTATTAAGGAAGTAACTGCTGCCAGTGGTGTTATGTAAAGCTTAGGAAACTATATTAGTATAAGGAAATCCTTACCTCTTATCATCAATAGTATGTATTAAGGAAGTAACTGCTGCCAGTGGTGTTATGTAAAGCTTGGGAAACTCTATTAGTATAAGGAAATCCTTACCTCTCCTATCATCATTAGTATATATTAAGGAAGTAACTGCTGCCAGTGGTGTTATGTAAGCTTAGGTAACTCTATTAGTATAAGGAAATCCTTACCTCTCCTATCATCAATAGTATGTATTAAGGAAGTAACTGCTGCCAGTGGTGTTATGTAAGCTTGGGTGACTCTCTAAGTGTAAGGAAAACCTTACCTCCCCTAGCATCAATAGTATGTATTAAGGAAGTAACTGCTGCCAGTGGTGTTATGTAAAGCTTGGGAAACTCTATTAGTATAAGGAAATCCTTACCTCTCCTATCATCAATAGTATGTATTAAGGAAGTAACTGCTGCCAGTGGAGTTATGTAAGCTTGGGTAACTATCTAAGTGTAAGGAGGTCCTTACCTCCCCTGCATCAATAGTATGTATTAAGGAAGTAACTGCTGCCAGTGGAGTTATGTAAGCTTGGGTAACTATCTAAGTATAAGGAAGTCCTTACCTACCCTGCATCAATAGTATGTATTAAGGAAGTAACTGCTGCCAGTGGTGTTATGTAAAGCTTGGGAAACTCTATTAGTATAAGGAAATCCTTACCTCTCCTATCATCAATAGTATGTATTAAGGAAGTAACTGCTGCCAGTGGTGTTATGTAAAGCTTGGGAAACTCTATTAGTATAAGGAAATCCTTACCTCTCCTATCATCATTAGTATATATTAAGGAAGTAACTGCTGCCAGTGGTGTTATGTAAAGCTTGGGAAACTCTATTAGTATAAGGAAACCCTTACCTCTCCTATCATCAGTAGTATGTATTAAGGAAGTAACTGCTGCCAGTGGTGTTATGTAAAGCTTGGGAAACTCTATTAGTATAAGGAAGTCCTTACCTACCCTGCATCAATAGTATGTATTAAGGAAGTAACTGCTGCCAGTGGTGTTATGTATAGCTTGGGAAACTCTATTAGTATAAGGAAATCCTTACCTCTCCTATCACCAATAGTATGTATTAAGGAAGTAACTGCTGCCAGTGGTGTTATGTAAAGCTTAGGAAACTATATTAGTATAAGGAAATCCTTACCTCTCCTATCATCAATGGTATGTATTAAGGAAGTAACTGCTGCCAGTGGTGTTATGTAAAGCTTGGGAAACTCTATTAGTATAAGGAAATCCTTACCTCTCCTATCATCATTAGTATATATTAAGGAAGTAACTGCTGCCAGTGGTGTTATGTAAGCTTAGGTAACTCTATTAGTATAAGGAAATCCTTACCTCTCCTATCATCAATAGTATGTATTAAGGAAGTAACTGCTGCCAGTGGAGTTATGTAAGCTTGGGTAACTATCTAAGTATAAGGAAGTCCTTACCTACCCTGCATCAATAGTTTGTATTAAGGAAGTAACTGCTGCCAGTGGTGTTATGTAAAGCTTGGGAAACTCTATTAGTATAAGGAAATCCTTACCTCTCCTGTCATCAATAGTATGTATTAAGGAATTAACTGCTGCCAGTGGAGTTATGTAAGCTTGGGTAACTATCTAAGTATAAGGAAGTCCTTACCTACCCTGCATCAATAGTATGTATTAAGGAAGTAACTGCTGCCAGTGTTGTTATGTAAAGCTTGGGAAACTCTATTAGTATAAGGAAATCCTTACCTCTCCTATCATCAATAGTATGTATTAAGGAAGTATCTGCTGCCAGTGGTGTTATGTAAAGCTTGGGAAACTCTATTAGTATAAGGAAATCCTTACCTCTCCTATCAGCAATAGTATGTATTAAGGAAGTAACTGCTGCCAGTGGAGTTATGTAAGCTTGGGTAACTATCTAAGTGTAAGGAGGTCCTTACCTCCCCGAGCATCAATTGTATATATTAAGGAAGTAACTGCTGCCAGTGGTGTTATGTAAGCTTGGGTAACTCTATTAGTGTAAGGAAGTCCTTGCCTCCCTTAGCATCAATAGTATGTATTAAGGATGTAACTGCTGCCAGTGGTGTTATGTAATAATGGGAAATCCTCTAAAACTAAGGAAGTCCATACCTCCCCTAGCATTAATAGTATGTATTAAGGAAATAACTGCTGCCAGTAATGTTATGTAACCTTGGGTAACTCTATTAGTGTAAGGAAGACCTTACCTCCCCTAGCATCAATAATATGTATTAAGAAAGTAACTGCTGCCAGTGGTCTTATGTCAGCTTGGGTAACTCTATTAGTCTAAGGAAGTCTTTACCTCCCCTAGAATCAATAGTATGTAATAAGGAAGTAACTGCTGCCAGTGGTGTTATGTAAGCTTGGGTAACTCTCTAAGTGTAAGGAAGTCCTTACCTCACTTAGCATCAATAGTATGTATTAAGGAAGTAACTGCTGCCAGTGGTGTTATGTAAGCTTGGGTAACTCTAAGGACTTCCTTACCTCCCCTAGCATCAATAGTATCTATTAAGGAAGTAACTGTTGCTAGTGGTGTTATGTAGGCTTGGGTAATTCACTAAGTGTAAGGAAGTCCTTACCTCCCCCAGCATCAATAGTGTGTATTAAGGAAGTAACTGCTGCCAGTGGTGTTATGTAAGCTTGGGTAACTCTATTAGTGTAAGCAGGTCCTTACCTCCCCTAGCATCAATAGTATCTATTAAGGAAGTAACTGCTGCTAGTGTTGTTATGTAAGCTTGGGTAATTCACTAAGTGTAAGGAAGTCCTTACCTCCCCCAGCATCAATAGTATGTATTAAGGAAGTTACTGCTGTCAGTGGAGTTATGTAAGCTTGGGTAACTCTATTAGTGTAAGGAAGTCCTTACCTCCCCTAGCATCAATAGTATGTAATGAAGAAGTAACTGCTGCTAGTGGTGTTATGTAAGCTTGGGTAATTCCCTAAGTGTAAAGAAGTCCTTACCTCCCCTAGCATCAATAGTATGTATTAAGGAAGTTACTGCTGCCAGTGGTGTTATGTAAGCTTGTGTAACTCTATTGGTGTAAGGAAGTCCCTACCTCCCCTAGCATCAATAGTATGTATTGAAGAAGTAACTGCTGCTAGAAGTGTTATGTAAGCTTGGGTAATTCTCTAAGTGTAAGGAAGTCCTTACCTCCCCCAGCATCAATAGTATGTATTAAGGAAGTAACTGCTGTCAGTGGAGTTATGTAAGCTTGAGTAACTCTATTAGTGTAAGGAAGTCTTTACCTTCCCTAGCATCAATAGTATGTATTAAGGAAATAACTGCTACTAGTGGAGTTTTGTAAGCTTGGGTAATTCTCTAAGTGTAAGGAAGTCCTTGCCTCCCCCAGCATCAACAGTATTTATTAAGGAAGTAACTGCTATCAGTGGAGTTATGTAAGCTTTTGTAATCCTCTAAGTGTAAGGAAGGCCTTACCTCCCCCAGCATCAATAGTATGTATTAAGGAAGTAATTGCTGTCAGTGGAGTTATGTTAGCTTTTGTAACTCTATTAGTGTAAGGAAGTCCTTACCTCCCCCAGCATCAATAGTATGTATTAAGGAAGTAACTGCTGTTAATGGAGTTATGTAAGCTTGGGTAATCCTCTAAGTGTAAGGAAGTCCTTACCTCCTTTAGCATCAATAGTATGTATTAAAGAAGTAACTGCTGTCAGTGGAGTTATGTAAGCTTTTATAATCCTCTAAGTGTAAGGAAGGCCTTACCTTCCCTAGCATCAATAGTATGTATTAAGGAAGTAACTGCTGTCAGTGGAGTTATGTAAGCTTGGGCAATCCTCTAAGTGTAAGGAAGTCCTTACCTCCCCTAGCATCAATAGTATGTATTGAAGAAGTAACTGCTGCTAGTGGTGTTATGTAGGCTTGGGTAATTCTCTTAGTGTAAGGAAGTCCTTAGCTCCCCTAGCATCATAAGTTTGTATTAAGGAAGTAACTGCTGTCAGTGGAGTTATGTAAGCTTGGGTAACTCTATTAGTGTAAGGAAGTCCTTACCTCCTCTAGCATCAATAGTATGTATTAAGAAAGTAACTGCTACTAGTGGTGTTATGTAAGCTTGGGTAATCCTCTAAGTGTAAGGAAGTCCTTACCTCCCCTACCATCAATAGTATGTATTAAGGAAGTAACTGCTGCTAGTGGTGTTATGTAAGCTTGGGTACTCTATTAGTGTAAGGAAGTCCTGACTTCACCTAGCACCAATAGTATGTATTAAGGAAGTAACTGCTTCCAGTGTTGTTATGTAAGCTTGGGTAATCCTCTAAGTGTAAGGATGTCCTTACCTCCCCTAGCATCAATGGTATATATTAAGGAAGTAACTGCTGCCAGTTGTATTACATAAGCTTTGGTAATTCTATTAGTGTAATTAAGTCCGTACCTCCCCTAGTATCAATAGTATGTATTATGGAAGTAACTGCTGTCAGTGGAGTTATGTAAGCTTTTTTAATCCTCTAAGTGTAAGGAAGGCCTTACCTCCCCTAGCAACAATAGTATGTTTAATGGAAGTAACTGCTGCCTGTGGTGTTATGTGCGCTTGGGTAACTCTATTTTTGTAAGGAAGTCCTTACGTCTCCTAGCACTAATAGTAGGTATTAAGGAAGTAACTGCTGGCAGTGGTGTTATGAAATACTTGTGTTCTCCTCTTAGTCTAGGGACGTCCTTACCTCCCCTGCATGAAAAGTAGTTATTGTTAAAGTAACTGCTGCCATTGGGGTTGTGTATGATTTGGGTACACTTTTTAGTGGGTACCCTTAAACTCCACTGCATGATAAGAGTTTATTTTTGATGGAAGTGCTGTCGGTTGTGTTACGTACGATTTAAGTAACCCTCTTAGTACTTGAGGCTAATCCCTACCTCCGCTGTACATAATTTAAGTATTTTGGAAGTGACTGATGACAGTAGTGTTACGTAATATTTGGGTAGTTCATACTTCAAAAAACTTATTAGTGGGTGTAGCTACTCCTAATATGCCGGTATGAATTGTATGTATTGTGGAAGTATGTACTATCAGTCCTGCAGTATTAGACTTGGGTAAACCTCTTGGTAGGTGTAGCTACTCCTTACATGTCCTGTATGAATTGTATGTATTGTGGAAGTATGTACTATCAGTCCTGCAGCATTAGACTTGCGTAAACCTTTTGGTGGGTGTAGCTACTCCTTACATGTCCTGTAATAATTGTATCTATTGTGGAAGTATATGCTGATAGTGATGTAGTATTAGACTAGGGTAAACCTTCTGGTGGGTGTAGCTGGTCATTACATGCCCTGTATGAATTGTATGTATTTTGGACGTTAGTGCATTCTGTACCGCAGCATTAGACTTGGGTAGACCTCTTGGTGAGTGTAGCTACTCCTTATATGTCATGTATTAATTGTATCTATTATGTAAGAAGGAGCTGATAGTGATGTAGTATTAGACTAGGGTAAACCTTCTGGTGGGTGTAGCTGGTCATTACATGCCCTGTATGAATTGTATGTATTGTGGACGTTAGTGCAGTCTGTACCGCATCATTAGACTTGGGTAGACCTCTTGGTGAGTGTAGCTACTCCTTATATGTCATGTATTATTTGTATCTATTATGTACGAAGGAGCTGATAGTGATGTAGTATTAGACTAGGGTAAAGCTCTTGGTGGGTGTAGCTACTACTTACATGCCCTGTATGAATTGTATGTATTGTGGAAATATGTGCTATCAGTCCTGTAGTATTAGACTTGGGTAAACCTCTTGGTGGGTGTAGCTAGGCATTGCATTCCCTGTGTGAATTGTATGTATTGTGGAAGTTAGTGTTTCATTGTTGTAGTATTAGGCTTGGTTAAAATTTTTGGTGGGTGTAGCTAGTCATTACATGTCCTGTGTGTTTTGTGAAAGTAAGTGCTGTCAGTGCTGTAGTACTAGACTTGGGTAAACCTCTTGGTGGGTGTAGCTAGTCATTACATGCCCTGTATGAAATGTATGTTTTGTGGAAGTAAGTGCTGTCAGTGCTGTAGTATTAGACTTGGGTAATACTTTTCGTGGGTGTAGCTAGTCATTACATGCCCTTTAGGAATTGTATCTTTTGTTTAAGTAAGTGCTGGAAGTGCCGTAGTATTGGACTTGGGAAAACCTTTTGGTGGGTGTAGCTAGTCCTTACATGCCCTGTATTAATTGTATGTTTTGTTTAAGTAAGTGTTGTCAGTGCCGTAGTATTGGACTTGGGTAAACCTTTTGGTGAATGTAGTTAGTCATTACATGCCCTGTATTAATTGTATGTTTTGTTTAAGTAAGTGTTGTCAGTGCCGTAGTATTGGACTTGGGTAAACCTTTTGGTGGGTGTAGCTTGTCATTACATGTCCTGTATTAATTGTATATTTTGTTTAAGTAAGTGCTGTCAGTGCCGTAGTATTGGACTTGGGAAAACCTTTTGGTAGGTGTAGCTAGTCATTACATGCCCTGTATGAATTGTATGTTTTGTGGAAGTAAGTACTGTCATTGCCGTAGTATTGGACTTGGTTAAACCTTTTGGTGGGTGTAGCTAGTCATTACATGCCTTGTATGAATTGTATGCTTTGTTTAAGTAAGTGTTATCAGTGCCATAGTATTGGACTTGGGAAAACCTTTTGGTAGGTGTAGCTAGTCATTACATGCCCTGTATGAATTGTATGTTTTGTGGAAATAAGTGCTGTCATTGCCGTAGTATTAGACTTGGGTAAACCTTTTGGTGGATGCAGCTAGTCATTACATGCCCTGTATGAATTGTATGCTTTGTTTAAGTAAGTGTTGTCAGTGCCATAGTATTGGAATTGGGTAAACCTTTTGGTGGATGTAGCTAGTCATTACATGCCTTGCATTAATTGTATGCTTTGTTTAAGTAAGTGTTGTCAGTGCCATAGTATTGGAATTGGGTAAACCTTCTGGTGGATGTAGCTAGTCATTACATGCTTTGCATTAATTGTATGCTTTGTTTAAGTAAGTGTTGTCAGTGCCGTAGTATTAGACTTGGGTAAACCTTTTGGTGGGTGTAGTTAGTCATTACATGCCTTGTATTAATTGTATGCTTTGTTTAAGTAAGCGGTGTCAGTGCCGTAGTATTGGACTTAGGTAAACCTTTTGGTGGATGTAGCTAGTCATTACATGCCCTGTAGTAATTGTATGTTTTGTTTAAGTAAGTGCTGTCAGTGCCGTAGTATTGGACTTGGGTAAACCTTTTGGTGGGTGTAGCTAGTAACTACATGCCCTGAATGAATTGTATGTTTTGTGGAAGTACGTACTGTCAGTGCCGCAGTATTGGACTTGGTTAATCCTTTTGGTGGGTGTAGCTAGTCAGTACATGCCCTGTATGAATTGTTTGTTTTGTGGAAGTAAGTGCTGTCAGTGCTGTAGTATTAGACCTGGGTAAACCTTTTGGTGGGTGTAGTTAGTCATTACATGCCTTGTATTAATTGTATGCTTTGTTTAAGTAAGCGTTGTCAGTGCCGTAGTATTGGACTTAGGTAAACCTTTTGGTGGATGTAGCTAGTCATTACATGCCCTGTAGTAATTGTATGTTTTGTTTAAGTAAGTGCTGTCAGTGCCGTAGTATTGGACTTGGGTAAACCTTTTGGTGGGTGTAGCTAGTAACTACATGCCCTGAATGAATTGTATGTTTTGTGGAAGTACGTACTGTCAGTGCCGCAGTATTGGACTTGGTTAATCCTTTTGGTGGGTGTAGCTAGTCAGTACATGCCCTGTATGAATTGTTTGTTTTGTGGAAGTAAGTGTTGTCAGTGCCGTTGTATTGGACTTGGGTAAACCTTTACGTGGGTGTAACTAGTCATTACATGCCCTGTAATAATTGTATGTATTGTGGAAGTAGGTACTGTCAGTGCCGTAGTATTGGACTTGGTTAAACCTTTTGGTGGGTGTAGCTAGTCATTACATGCCCTGTAAGAATTGTATGTTTTGTGGAAGTAAGTGCTGTCAGTAACGTAGTATTAGACTGGTTAAACTATTGGTGGATGTAGCTACTCCATACAGGACCTGTATGAATTGTATGTTTTGTTTAAGTAAGTGCTGTCAGTGCCGTAGTATTGGACTTGGGTAAACCTTTTGGTGGGTGTAGCTAGTCATTACATTCCTTGTATGTATTGTATGTTTTGTGGAAATAAGTGCTGTCATTGCCGTAGTATTGGACTTGGGTAAACCTTTTGGGGGGTGTAGCTAGTCATTACATGCCCTGTATGAATTGCATGTTTTGTGGAAGTAAGAACTGTCAGTGCCGTAGTATTAGATTTGGGTAAACATTTTGGTGGATGTAGCTAGTCATTACATGCCCTGTATGAATTGTATGTTTTGTGGAAGTATGTACTGTCAGTGCCGTAGTATTGGACTTGGTTAAACCTTTTGGTGGGTGTAGCTAGTCATTACATGCCCTGTATGAATTGTATGTTTTGTGGAAGTAAGTGCTGTCAGTGCCGTAGTATTAGACTAGTTAAACATTTTGGTCGATGTAGCTACTCCTTACAGGCCCTGTATGAATTGTATGTTTTGTTTAAGTATGTGCTGTCAGTGCTGTAGTATTAGACTTGGGTAAACCTCTTGGTGGGTGTAGCTAGTCATTACATGCCCTGTATGAATTGTATGTTTTGTTTAAGTAAGTGCTGTAGTATTAGATTTGGGTAAACCTCTTGGTGGGTGTAGCTAGTCATTAAATGCCCTGTATGAATTGTATGTTTTGTGGAAGTAAGTGCTGTCCGTGCCGTAGTATTATACTTTGGTAAAACTCTTACTGAGTGTAGCTACTCCTTACATTCCCTGTATGAATTGTATGTATCGTGGTAGTAATTGCTGCAGTGCTGTCGTATTAGACTTGGGTAAACCTTTTGGTGGATGTAGCTAATCCTTACAGGCCCTGTTTAAATTGTATGTATCGTGGAAGTAAGTGCTGCAGTGCTGTATCATTAGGCTTCGTTAAACCTCTTACTGTGTGTAGCTACTCCTTACATGCCTTGTAAGAATTGTATGTATTGTGGATGTTAATAATGCAGTGCTGTAGTATTATACTTGTGAAACCTCTTACTGAGTGTAGCTATTCCTTACATGTCCTGTATGAATTGTATGTATTGTGGATGTAAGTTCTGCAGTGCTGTAGTATTAGGCTTCGGTAAAACTCTTACTAAGGGTAGCTACCTCTTAGATGTCCTGTATGAATTTTATGTATTATGGAAGTAAGTGCTGCAGTGCTGTAGTATTAGGCTTGCTTTAACACTCTTACTGAGTATAGCTACTCCTTACATGTCCTGTATGAATTGTATGTATTGTGGAAGTAAGTGCAGCAGTGCTGTAGTATTAGGCTTCGGTAAAACTGTTACTGAGTGTAGCTACTCTTTACATGCCCTGTATGAATTGTATGTATTGTGGAAGTAAGTGCTGCAGTGCTGTAGTATTAGGCTTCGGTAACACTCTTACTGATTGTAGCTACTCCTTACATGTCCTGTATGAATTGTATGTATTGTGGAAGTAAGTGCTGCAGTGCTGTAGTATTAGACTTGTGTAAACCTCTTACTGAGTGTAGCTACTCCTTACCTTTCCTGTATGAATTGTATGTATTGTGGAAGGAAGTGCTGCAGTTCTGTAGTATTAGATTTGGGTAAAACTCTTACTGAGTGTAGCTACTCCTTACATGTCCTGTATGAATTGTATGTATTGTGGAAGTAAGTGCTGCAGTGCTTTAGTATTAGGCTTCGGTAAACCTCTTACTGAGTGTAGCTACTCCTTACATGATTTGTAAGAATTGTATGTATTGTGGAAGTAAGTGCTGTAGTATTAGGCTTCGGTAAACCTCTTATTGGGAGTAGCTACTCTTTACATGTCCTGTATGAATTGTATGTATTGTGGAATTAAGTGCTGCAGTGCTGTAGTATTGGATGAACTTCTTACTGAGTCCTTACAAGACCTGTATTAATTGTATGTATTGTGGACGTTAGTGCTGTCTGTGCTGCAATGTTATACTTGCGTAAACTTTCTGTTGGGTGTAGCTACTCCTTACATGTCCTGTATGAATTCTAAGTATTGTGGATGTTAGTGCATTCTGTGCTGCAGCATTAGACTTGGGTAGACCTCTTGGTGAGTGTATCTACTCCTTATTTGTCATGTATTAATTGTATCTATTATGGAAGTAAGTGCTGTCAGTGCTGTAGTGTTAGACTTGGGTAAACCTTTTGGTGAATGTAGCTAGTCATTACGTGCCCTGTATGAATTGTATGTTTTGTGGAAGTAAGTGCTGTCAGTGATGTATTATTAGACTTGGATAAAACGTTTGGTGGATGTAGGTAGTCATTACATGCCCTATATGAATTGAACGTTTTGTGAATGTTAGTGCTGCCAGTGCTGCAGTATTAGACTTGGATAAACTTTTTGTGCGTGTAGCTAGTCATTACATGTCCTGTATGTTTTGTGAAAGAAAGTGCTGTCAGTGCTGCAGTATTAGACTTGCATAAACCTCTTGGTGAGTGTAGCTACTCCTTACATGTCCTGTATGAATTGTATGTATTGTGGATGTAAGTGCTGTCAGTGCTGTGGTATTAGACCCGGATAACCCTTTGGTGGGTGTAGCTAGTCATTTCATGTCCTGTGTGATTTGTGAAAATAAGTGCTGTCAGTGCTGTAGTATTAGACCCGGATAAACCTTTGGTGGGTGTAGCTAGTCATTTCATGTACTGTGTGTTTTGTGAAAGTAAGTGCTGTCAGTGCTGTAGTATTAGACCCGGATAAACCTTTGGTGGGTGTAGCTAGTATTTCATATACTGTGTGATTTGTGAAAATAAGTGCTGTCAGTGCTGTAGTATTAGACCCGGATAAACCTTTGGTGGGTGTAGCTAGTCATTTCATGTCCTGTGTGATTTGTGAAAATAAGTGCTGTCAGTGCTGTAGTATTAGACCCGGATAAACCTTTGGTGGGTGTAGCTAGTCATTTCATGTCCTGTGTGATTTGTGAAAATAAGTGCTGTCAGTGCTGTAGTATTAGACCCGGATAAACCTTTGGTGGGTGTAGCTAGTCATTTCATGTACTGTGTGTTTTGTGAAAGTAAGTGCTGTCAGTGCTGTAGTATTAGACCCGGATAAACCTTTGGTGGGTGTAGCTAGTCATTTCATGTACTGTGTGTTTTGTGAAAGTAAGTGCTGTCAGTGCTGTAGTATTAGACCCGGATAAACCTTTGGTGGGTGTAGCTAGTCATTTCATGTACTGTGTGTTTTGTGAAAGTAAGTGCTGTCAGTGCTGTAGTATTAGACTTGAATAAACATCTTGGTGTGTGTAGCTACTCCTTACATGAGTGTATGAATTGTATGTTTTATAGAAGTAAGTGGTGTCAGTGCCGTAGTATAAGACTTGGTGGGTGTAGCAACTTTTTACATGCACTATACGAATTGTAAGTATTGTGAAAGTAAGTACTACCAGCGCTGTAGTTTTACACTTGGGTAACCCTCTTACTGAGTGTAACTACTCCTTACATGTTCTGTATGAATTGTAAGTATTGTGAAAGTAAGTGCTGCAGTGCTTTAGTATTAGACTTGGGTAAACCTTTTATTGAGTGTAGCTACCCCCTACAAGCCTTCTAAGAATTGTATGTATTGTGGCAGTAAGTGCTGTCAGTACTGCAGTATTATACTTGGGTAAACCTTTTGCTGAGTGTAGCTAGCCCTTACATGCCCAGTAAGAATTGTATGTATTGTGGATGTTAGTGCTGTCAGTGCTGTCAGTGCCGCAGTATTAGACTTGGGTAAACCTTTTGGTGAGTGTAGCTAGTCCTTACATGCCTTGTAAGAATTGTATGTATTGTGGATGTTAGTGCTTTCAGTGCTGCAGTATTAGACTTGGGTAAACCTTTTGGTGAGTGTATCTAGTCCTTACATGCGTTGTAAGAATTGTATGTATCGTGGAAGTAAGTGCTGCAGTGCTTTAGTATTAGACTTGGGCAAACCTCTTGTTGGGTGTAGCTAGTCCTTACATGCCCTGTATGAATTTTATGTATTGTGGATGTTAGTGCTGTCAGTGCTGCAGTATTAGACTTGGGTATACCTTTTGGTGAGTGTAGCTAGTCCTTACATGCCCTGTAAGAATTGTATGTATTGTGGAAGTAAGTGCTGTCAGTGCTGCAGTATTAGACTTGGGTATACCTTTTGGTGAGTGTAGCTAGTCCTTACATGCCCTGTAAGAATTGTATGTATTGTGGAAGTAAGTGCTGTCAGTGCTGCAGTATTAGACTTGGGTATAGCCTTTGGTGAGTGTAGCTAGTCCTTACATGCCCTGTAAGAATTGTATGTATTGTGGAAGTAAGTGCTGTCAGTGCTGCAGTATTAGACTTGGGTATACCTTTTGGTGAGTGTAGCTAGTCCTTACATGCCCTGTAAGAATTGTATGTATTGTGGAAGTAAGTGCTGTCAGTGCTGCAGTATTAGACTTGGGTATACATTTTGGTGAGTGTAGCTAGTACTTACATGCCCTGGAAGAAATGTATGTATTGTGGAAGTATGTGCTGTCAGTGCTGTAGTATTAGACTTGGGTAAACCTCTTGGTGGGTGTAGCTAGTCATTACATGCCCTGTATGAATTGTATGTTTTGTTTAAGTAAGTGCTGTAGTATTAGATTTGGGTAAACCTCTTGGTGGGTGTAGCTAGTCATTAAATGCCCTGTATGAATTGTATGTTTTGTGGAAGTAAGTGCTGTCCGTGCCGTAGTATTATACTTTGGTAAAACTCTTACTGAGTGTAGCTACTCCTTACATTCCCTGTATGAATTGTATGTATCGTGGTAGTAATTGCTGCAGTGCTGTCGTATTAGACTTGGGTAAACCTTTTGGTGGATGTAGCTAATCCTTACAGGCCCTGTTTAAATTGTATGTATCGTGGAAGTAAGTGCTGCAGTGCTGTATCATTAGGCTTCGTTAAACCTCTTACTGTGTGTAGCTACTCCTTACATGCCTTGTAAGAATTGTATGTATTGTGGATGTTAATAATGCAGTGCTGTAGTATTATACTTGTGAAACCTCTTACTGAGTGTAGCTATTCCTTACATGTCCTGTATGAATTGTATGTATTGTGGATGTAAGTTCTGCAGTGCTGTAGTATTAGGCTTCGGTAAAACTCTTACTAAGGGTAGCTACCTCTTAGATGTCCTGTATGAATTTTATGTATTATGGAAGTAAGTGCTGCAGTGCTGTAGTATTAGGCTTGCTTTAACACTCTTACTGAGTATAGCTACTCCTTACATGTCCTGTATGAATTGTATGTATTGTGGAAGTAAGTGCAGCAGTGCTGTAGTATTAGGCTTCGGTAAAACTGTTACTGAGTGTAGCTACTCTTTACATGCCCTGTATGAATTGTATGTATTGTGGAAGTAAGTGCTGCAGTGCTGTAGTATTAGGCTTCGGTAACACTCTTACTGATTGTAGCTACTCCTTACATGTCCTGTATGAATTGTATGTATTGTGGAAGTAAGTGCTGCAGTGCTGTAGTATTAGACTTGTGTAAACCTCTTACTGAGTGTAGCTACTCCTTACCTTTCCTGTATGAATTGTATGTATTGTGGAAGGAAGTGCTGCAGTTCTGTAGTATTAGATTTGGGTAAAACTCTTACTGAGTGTAGCTACTCCTTACATGTCCTGTATGAATTGTATGTATTGTGGAAGTAAGTGCTGCAGTGCTTTAGTATTAGGCTTCGGTAAACCTCTTACTGAGTGTAGCTACTCCTTACATGATTTGTAAGAATTGTATGTATTGTGGAAGTAAGTGCTGTAGTATTAGGCTTCGGTAAACCTCTTATTGGGAGTAGCTACTCTTTACATGTCCTGTATGAATTGTATGTATTGTGGAATTAAGTGCTGCAGTGCTGTAGTATTGGATGAACTTCTTACTGAGTCCTTACAAGACCTGTATTAATTGTATGTATTGTGGACGTTAGTGCTGTCTGTGCTGCAATGTTATACTTGCGTAAACTTTCTGTTGGGTGTAGCTACTCCTTACATGTCCTGTATGAATTCTATGTATTGTGGATGTTAGTGCATTCTGTGCTGCAGCATTAGACTTGGGTAGACCTCTTGGTGAGTGTATCTACTCCTTATTTGTCATGTATTAATTGTATCTATTATGGAAGTAAGTGCTGTCAGTGCTGTAGTGTTAGACTTGGGTAAACCTTTTGGTGAATGTAGCTAGTCATTACGTGCCCTGTATGAATTGTATGTTTTGTGGAAGTAAGTGCTGTCAGTGATGTATTATTAGACTTGGATAAAACGTTTGGTGGATGTAGGTAGTCATTACATGCCCTATATGAATTGAACGTTTTGTGAATGTTAGTGCTGCCAGTGCTGCAGTATTAGACTTGGATAAACTTTTTGTGCGTGTAGCTAGTCATTACATGTCCTGTATGTTTTGTGAAAGAAAGTGCTGTCAGTGCTGCAGTATTAGACTTGCATAAACCTCTTGGTGAGTGTAGCTACTCCTTACATGTCCTGTATGAATTGTATGTATTGTGGATGTAAGTGCTGTCAGTGCTGTGGTATTAGACCCGGATAACCCTTTGGTGGGTGTAGCTAGTCATTTCATGTCCTGTGTGATTTGTGAAAATAAGTGCTGTCAGTGCTGTAGTATTAGACCCGGATAAACCTTTGGTGGGTGTAGCTAGTCATTTCATGTACTGTGTGTTTTGTGAAAGTAAGTGCTGTCAGTGCTGTAGTATTAGACCCGGATAAACCTTTGGTGGGTGTAGCTAGTATTTCATATACTGTGTGATTTGTGAAAATAAGTGCTGTCAGTGCTGTAGTATTAGACCCGGATAAACCTTTGGTGGGTGTAGCTAGTCATTTCATGTCCTGTGTGATTTGTGAAAATAAGTGCTGTCAGTGCTGTAGTATTAGACCCGGATAAACCTTTGGTGGGTGTAGCTAGTCATTTCATGTCCTGTGTGATTTGTGAAAATAAGTGCTGTCAGTGCTGTAGTATTAGACCCGGATAAACCTTTGGTGGGTGTAGCTAGTCATTTCATGTACTGTGTGTTTTGTGAAAGTAAGTGCTGTCAGTGCTGTAGTATTAGACCCGGATAAACCTTTGGTGGGTGTAGCTAGTCATTTCATGTACTGTGTGTTTTGTGAAAGTAAGTGCTGTCAGTGCTGTAGTATTAGACCCGGATAAACCTTTGGTGGGTGTAGCTAGTCATTTCATGTACTGTGTGTTTTGTGAAAGTAAGTGCTGTCAGTGCTGTAGTATTAGACTTGAATAAACATCTTGGTGTGTGTAGCTACTCCTTACATGAGTGTATGAATTGTATGTTTTATAGAAGTAAGTGGTGTCAGTGCCGTAGTATAAGACTTGGTGGGTGTAGCAACTTTTTACATGCACTATACGAATTGTAAGTATTGTGAAAGTAAGTACTACCAGCGCTGTAGTTTTACACTTGGGTAACCCTCTTACTGAGTGTAACTACTCCTTACATGTTCTGTATGAATTGTAAGTATTGTGAAAGTAAGTGCTGCAGTGCTTTAGTATTAGACTTGGGTAAACCTTTTATTGAGTGTAGCTACCCCCTACAAGCCTTCTAAGAATTGTATGTATTGTGGCAGTAAGTGCTGTCAGTACTGCAGTATTATACTTGGGTAAACCTTTTGCTGAGTGTAGCTAGCCCTTACATGCCCAGTAAGAATTGTATGTATTGTGGATGTTAGTGCTGTCAGTGCTGTCAGTGCCGCAGTATTAGACTTGGGTAAACCTTTTGGTGAGTGTAGCTAGTCCTTACATGCCTTGTAAGAATTGTATGTATTGTGGATGTTAGTGCTTTCAGTGCTGCAGTATTAGACTTGGGTAAACCTTTTGGTGAGTGTATCTAGTCCTTACATGCGTTGTAAGAATTGTATGTATCGTGGAAGTAAGTGCTGCAGTGCTTTAGTATTAGACTTGGGCAAACCTCTTGTTGGGTGTAGCTAGTCCTTACATGCCCTGTATGAATTTTATGTATTGTGGATGTTAGTGCTGTCAGTGCTGCAGTATTAGACTTGGGTATACCTTTTGGTGAGTGTAGCTAGTCCTTACATGCCCTGTAAGAATTGTATGTATTGTGGAAGTAAGTGCTGTCAGTGCTGCAGTATTAGACTTGGGTATACCTTTTGGTGAGTGTAGCTAGTCCTTACATGCCCTGTAAGAATTGTATGTATTGTGGAAGTAAGTGCTGTCAGTGCTGCAGTATTAGACTTGGGTATAGCCTTTGGTGAGTGTAGCTAGTCCTTACATGCCCTGTAAGAATTGTATGTATTGTGGAAGTAAGTGCTGTCAGTGCTGCAGTATTAGACTTGGGTATACCTTTTGGTGAGTGTAGCTAGTCCTTACATGCCCTGTAAGAATTGTATGTATTGTGGAAGTAAGTGCTGTCAGTGCTGCAGTATTAGACTTGGGTATACATTTTGGTGAGTGTAGCTAGTACTTACATGCCCTGGAAGAAATGTATGTATTGTGGAAGTAAGTGCTGTCAGTGCTGCAGTATTAGACTTGGGTATACCTTTTGGTTGATGTAGCTAGACCTTACATGCCCTGTAAGAATTGTATGTATTGTGGATGTTAGTGCTGTCAGTGCAGTAGTATTAGACTTGGGTAAACCTTTTGATAAGTGTAGCTAGCCCTTACATGTCTTGTATGAATTTTATGTATTGTGGAAGTATGTGCTGCAGTGCTTTAGTATTAGACTTGGATAAACCTCTTGGTGGGTGTAGCTACTTCTTGCATGCCCTGTATGAATTTTATGTATTGTGGATGTTAGTGCTGTCAGTGCTGCAGTATTAGACTTGAGTAAACCTCTTGTTGGGTGTAGCTACTCCTTACAAGCCTTGTAAGAGTTTTATCTATTGTGGAGGTAAGTGCTGCAGTGCTGCAGTATTAGACTTGGGCAAACCTCTTGTTGGGTGTAGCTACTCCTTACAAGCCTTGTAAGAGTTTTATGTATTGTGGAGGTAAGTGCTGCAGTGCTGCAGTATTAGACTTGGGTAAACCTCTTATTGAGTATAGCTACTCCTTACAAGCCTTCTAAGAATTGTATGTATTGTGGAGGTAAGTGCTGCAGTGCTGTAGTATTAGACTTGGGCAAACCTCTTGTTGGGTGTAGCTACTCCTTACATCCCCTGTATGAATTGTATGTATTTTGGAGGTAAGTGCTGCAGTATTAGACTTGGGCAAACCTCTTGTTGGGTGTAGCTACTCCTTACATGCCCTCTTTGAATTGTATGTATTGTGGAGGTATGTGCTGCAGTGCTGTAGTATTAGACTTGGGCAAACCTCTTGTTGTGTGTAGCTACTCCTTACATGCCCTGTATGAATTGTACGTATTGTGGAGGTAAGTGCTGCAGTGCTGCAGTATTAGACTTGGGCAAACCTCTTGTTGGGTGTAGCTACTCCTTACATGCCCTGTATGAATTGTATGTATTGTGGAGGTAAGTGCTGCAGTGCTGCAGTATTAGACTTGGGCAAACCTCTTGTTGAGTGTAGCTAGTCCGTACTTCTGGTGAATGAAAAATAGGAATTGTGGAAGTAGGTTGTGCCACTGGTATCATGTAAGACTTGAGTAGCCCTCTTTGTAGGTGCTGTTAGTCCTTTCCTCTATAATTTAAATATATACCTTTCCTTTTTGTGTTCGATTTTCTCTTATATCTGGTTGCTAGAAGTTTAGATACAGTGTATAGTTCTCTAAATTTAGTTAATAATAGATTTCAATAATCAACTATGTCTACGGGCTTTAAGTTTTTGGCTTCGAAGATCCATTGTATAGCATTTAGTCGCAGGCAACACCAGGAGCCTATCCTTTATCTTGATGTTGTTTTTTCGTTGTGTTTGACGTTGTGTGTGTGTGTGTGTGTGTGTGTGTGTGTGTGTGTGTGTGTGTGTGTGTGTGTGTGTGTGTGTGTGTGCTTGTGTGTGTGTGTGTGTGTGTGTGTGTGTGTGTGTGTGTGTGTGTGTGTGTGTGTGTGTGTGTGTGTGTGTGTGTGTGTGTGTGTGTAACAACTATATTTGTTTCTTTCTTCTCGATACGGCTTGTATTATTCCTATAACTATATTTTTAGCCTATATGGGTTTACTACCAATTTACTCTTCCATATATCTTTTTTTTGTTCTTTAGGTATCACTGTGAACTATCACATCCTTCAGGCGGAGTTCGCTTGGCCTTCGAAGACTAATTTTGCTCAATCAACGAACTTTCTAATTAGAAGTTTGTAACAATAATAGTATATTATTGAGAGTCTTTTGTTTAGATTATTGACTAACCTAAATCCGTTATTTATGTTACTGTAAAAGCTTATAAATTGGTAAGTTTCACCGACATGATTGTTAAAGTGAGGATTTTTTTAATAAGAGATGATGTTTACGCTTTTTACCGATACAGTTTGGGAGGTGCTAAGTTTACCAAAAGGCATGTTGAAGTGTTGGTTTTAGTAATAAAACAATGATTTTCTTAGCCTTAAGATTTACCAAAATATGGGCTCTTACAGTAACACATACAGTCCTTTCCTCATCCTTCAAAGGCTTTGTACACATAGAAAGGATTATGCAATAAATGGTAGAACGTTTAGGGATATGTTGTACCAAAGCTACCTTGACCTAGCAATTTTCACTAATATTTCAATTCACATGTGTAGTAATGTAGGCCTAAAACTTAGATCGGAAATTTCTGAACAATTTCATGGCTAAGAACTGGGTTTCTTAAGTGCGATTATATTTCTAAGGACGATAGGTAATGTAAATTTTATTCACTTTTATGTTGCTCTTAAAATCATATACTTCTTTCTGAGAAAGTATTTTTAAGTAACATTTAGGGTCTATGTGTAGAAAACAAAAAAACATCGAAGTTGTAGACTTCCAATGTTTGACACCTGTTACCAATCATCCTTTTCGCTACATTTAACCTTTTCCTATTTCTTACGACAACGTATAACCCGATAACTGCACCCCGGATTCGGTTTCGGGGTTTATTCAAAGGGGAATGTGGGGGTTTAATTTTAGCCCCTCTCTTGTTAGAGGGCAGACCCAGAGCCCTTTCAGTCTCAGGGTTTAGAAAAGAAATATTTAATAAAACGGTACAAAAATGCTAATTAGCAGATACTGTCCGAGCACCCTCCTCCCTGGTACCTCCCTGATTAGGACGGTGTAATTAATACACTGTAATATGCCTGTATAACTGCGAATCTACATTCTCTGAAAAGGTAATGGTTGTATAATTGTTGGAAAAAAATTTTCAGAAAAGCGACGCTATCCACCAAACGATGATTGCCATATTTCATCCAGGTAATATGAATTTACTTCACATACTATACTAAACTATCACATTCATGTAAACATGAATTTGAAAGAATAATTGACATCAAAATTTTAAAATTATTTCTGCATTCAAAGAGTTTCTGAAAATTAATAAAGAACTAAGTTGAAAAAAAATATTTATCAACACGGTTTGTTTCAAAACAATGCCTAATAATAAAAATGGCAATACGAATGCAATAATAGTAATAACAAAACATATTATACTTTTAAAAAGGGTTATTGTTTAAACGTTCACAAACAGTTACAATTTAAAGAGCTTGGATATCTCTTAGATAAAATTTTTATTTTGGACGCCCCAAGCTTTTAGTTTTATTTACAAAAAAAAATTTTGCAGGATCAGATTTTAAAAAAAACATTATTTTAAACTTTTAATACCATTTCGTCAATAATACTAAGAGGTGCAAGATTGCAAATGCCTATACAACCCTCCGCAATAAAATAACAAACTCAGGATCACTGTGCTGTATTAGCCTATAGACCATCGGTTCCCAAACTGAGGGGCGTAAAGGCAAGTCAGGGGGGCACGAGACCAGTTAGAAAATAATACGACAAAATTAAATATATTTAATAAATTAGTAACTTGATGTTGCTAATGACTTGGGTAGGCCCTTACTAAACAAGACCTCAAACAGACATGCTAGTGTAAAAAATGCAAGCTCAAGCATCTCACTAACAGATTTTTCTGTTGTCAGTTATAATTTACCCTGCAAATCAAAACTTGAAATGTTATGTCATGTTTCTTGTGAAAGTATGTATAAATGAATCGTTCTCATTGTATATAATATTTGATCTTTTTTCATATGCCCATACCATTTATTTGTAGTGTAAAATGGAGGGGGGCGTGGGAGGATTTCATCTGAAGAGGAGGGGGCGTTGACCCAAAAAGTTTGGAAACCCCCGATATAGACGCAATACTGGAACCAATACCGTATCTATAGTATCAGAAACTTGAGCACAGACTAATGTTACACATCGCTTCTAAAGTAGTAAGTTACAGGTTGTGTAAATAATTATCCAGGGTCAAGCTCAAGTTAATAGCGGTCGTTGGAAACCTAGCAACCTCATTTAACACACTCTGGCCAGGTCATAAAGCCCTTGCCTGACTCATAGGGACGGTTCATATGTTACTCATTTACGGATTTATTCAGTACTATGACAGAGTTACTTTCAAAATTTAAACCGATCAGACACAAGACTCATCGCCCAGGTTTCACGCATAAAGGTAGACATCTTCTCTCTGAGGATCTCAAATTCATCCCTATCCGTTAACCGCAACTTGGTTAGGAACAAGGTTGCGAGAAAGTAAATGGTATAATTTACTGGTAAGGAGAGAAACGATATCGAGGTGCTGAGAGTGTAGCGTAGCTTGGGCAGATCTATCCTTAAGGTGCGATTCCTATGCCACGACTGTTACGACTACAGCTGCGCGGCTATGAAAAGTGACTCCTTGTTTGGAAGTAAACGTAACCTAACCTAACCGTTTCCAAAGGAGCGTCTGAGACGACTCTGGTCTTAAACATGGATGATTCCAAACTTATTGAGCTAGTGCGAGAACACCAATAAATTTATAACCCAAATCACCGCCAATACAAAGATTTGAATGTCAGAGATAATGTATAGGATGAAATTGCGGATGTAATGAAAATATCAGGTAAAGTATTCAATTTTAATATAAATTACAATATGATATTATTAATTAATACATAAATTATATACATACAATAATACACAATAATACATACATAATAATTCATTATAATATTGTTTATGTATTCATAAGCTCAAAAATGTAACGTCTTGATTTTCAATCGTTTTTGTCTGTCCTGTTCACCTGGTTAATTTGCCAATGTACGGATCCACTGCTACTGTTGAAGTAATCAGTAAAACCTTCCCGTACTTCAAAGCCATCAATGTTTCCAAATCCTCCACTAGCACGCAAAGGAATCAAATTTTGTGTTGGTTCTTGTTCTAAGTTGGAAACCTCAAAAATGTTGCTAATTTTCTCCAAAAAATGCTCTCCTTAACATATTGTAAAGACAACAAGCAGTCATTATTAAGCGGTCTATAACACCTGGATTAACAACTATTGGGGTACAAAAAATACGGAAAATTTGACTCAGTAGAACGAAAGAATTTTCAGTCACTCGTCTTGCACGTGAGAGTCTGTAGTTGTAAACGGCTTTTTTGCTATCGCCACGAGCATCATTTCTTGGGAAAGGTTTCATAATATATGTTGACAATTTGAAAGATTCGTCCCCTACTAATACGTTAGGTAGCAGTTTTTCTTCTATTTGTCTGGGGGGCGGATTAAACTTTTTAACTATTGATTCATCTTTTATAAGATGACTCTGAATTATAATTTTCTAAAAATCCCTCTTCGCAACTGGCAAGATACAGTAGATTAATCTTGGGTTTTTTGAGCTCGGCCAGTAATAATTCTTCATCCTCCTTTTCTTCAAGCAGAAGATACTCAGCCTAAAATGATCTGTCGGCCACGACGTTCCCAATGCAACTGTACTTGTCGCGTTATAAGAATTTAACCGAGCGACTCGGATCGTACGAGATTAATCGCGTGACTAGAGCCACGCGGCTGTAGTCGTTACAGTCGTAGCATAGGAATCGCACCTTTACACTACGTTGTAAAAGGATACTGCATAAAGGAAACCTACCTTTTATCAGAGCCACGAAGAGATTACTAAGGTATCAATCCTTTACACATCACTGTCGCCTTACAAGGAAGGATGACCAGATTTATACTTTGCTTTATATTTTTGTACAGCTTTTTCCTGCGGTTTCATACATTGCGGTCACAAACTAATTTTTCATCGAACTATAAATATCTAGACTAATAATACTTATATTGTTTCGTTCTAGAGTGGCCGTAACTTCAGACATAGGTGTAGCAAGCCGGAGGGGCTTTACTAGATCTATACCTTGCGTTACTTAATCGTTGATTTAAACTTCTATATGATAAAGAGAGTTGAGGTCATTCAGAGTGGATGCAGGATAAAGTTACTACAGTTTACCATAGTCTAGTGTTACAATTATATGCACAAGGTTTTAGGAGTAGTTTTAGGTAAAAACCAAAAATAGTATTTTTTCCCAACATTACTCGTTATATAGAAAGATATTTCAAGACTGAAATGATGCCTTTATTTGTTAAAATGAAAAATTAATTAGACTTTTCTTTACACAAAATAGATTAGAAAAATAAGTACCAAAACTCGGAAAATTATTTCCAACAGAAGAAATTCAAACACTTCTATGAATGTTAAATAAGATGTTTATCAAACAAAAAGGGACTAGCAAAGGTGAACACAAAATCACACAGTCGACAATTTATAGGAGAGTAAGGCCGAGTTGTTAGATTCTTAGAATTTGAATCACGTGACACAAAATGGCCGCCTTATAAGACCATTTTATGTTGTGTTTCTTGGTGAATCCTAACCTTCATGAAAAAAAGCCACCTGCACCGCTTTTGTAGTGGTGGAGGGGGGATGCGGAGCGTCCGTCTTTCTAAATTCGGCGGTTGTACTAGTCGCTCTTACCCCTTCATTACGTCCGTCCCCATCCCTCCGCCGCCTTTCTCCTAGGCAGGCTCCTCGACATTCAGCAAGACTTGAAGGTCACATTGTCAAAGCCAATAAATTAGTTTCTTATATTCACTGTAAAATTGAAAATTTTCAGCCCATTTATATGTTATCCATGAAATTATTTTTTACATATTATCTGCATAAACATTAAAAAAAAATTTTTAACTACAAATTACAAAACCTATATAAAATTGAGGTTTAATTCGATCAAAGACTTCCTAATTTGTTTTATTTTTTACAATTGCTCAACTTCAACAGAAACACTTTGTTTTACTGGGAAGCCCTATTTTCTTTATAAGCTAGCCTATACTATGATAAATTTAAGTGTTTAAACCTTAAAACCATGCCTTTATGACGAAATGTACTCATAGCAAAACAGCTTCATTTTATCAAATTTTTCAGTGCATGTGTAATGGATACTATATTCCCCTCCCTGTTAATTGTGTGAATTTTCAACCCTAAATAAAAATGGTTCAAAACACACCACTAAATACAACCTAATAGACATCCTTAACGGTAAAATTTACGCTAGCTATTTCTTAAAATCCAAAATAATACAGTCTATAATAATTAGATTGTCATTTTTTGATACTTTTGTATTGATATAGGTGTAATATAAAAACCACAAAATCATTGTTCCAACACTAAACACAAGATAACTAACTGCGTGTTCTCAAAAGTAGGCCCTACATTTCTTTATAAACCGCGACAAATGTATAAATTTCTGGGAATCCGAGACAAACTTTCCGGGACGCATGATCACTGTAAATATAGGCAGCATACTACTTGAAATTCACTACTAAAAACAAGTTTATGAATAAATATTTTATTTAATTTTTCTGTCGCTATTTTCCATAATAACACTGGTGAAATATAACATGCATCTAAGGTCTTTAAACTATACTAATAAAGCTTGCTATTTAAACTACCAATTCATATAATAACTTGTTATTATAAGTTATGTATTGGTAGTTTAATATTAGTTGTAATGATAAAAGTGCAATATTGAAAGCAGAAGAGTAATAAAGTAACCAATGAACAAAAGCTTGTAAATCTCTTTTTAAAATTTGACTACTTTAATTTTAAGTTCTAATGATATAGGAGGATAAAAGGAATTTATACAGCTTCAACACCATAAAACTCATTTTAAGATTTAATTACTTTAGTTATTGGTTGTAATGATATAGGTGCATAATAAAAGGCATAAAATAATTTATACTCAATCAAACAAGAGTTTATAATCCTACTTTTAAAAATTTATTACTCTATTTTTAGTTGTATTGGCCTAGGTTCATTAAAAACAGCATAAAATAATTTATATTCACACAAACAAGAGCTTTTATACCTCTTTTTAAAATTCAATTACTTTAATTATTAGTTGTAATCATATAGGTACATTATTTAGAGCATAAAATTAATTTACGCTAAAATAAACAACAGCTTATAAACTTCTATCTAAAATGAATTATTTTCATTATTAGTTGTAAAGATATAGGCTCATTATAATATCAGTATTATTATAATAATGCTAAATATATACTCCACTTAACATCAACCTATAACTCGCATATTAGTCATTATTTTTAAGTTATTTGTTTTAACGATATAGTTGCAATTAATACAGCAAGCAAGTTATTAAACACATCACTAAAATAAACTATAATACAATTTAGTTAAAATGTTTCCGTTAATATTATAGATGAAATATAAATAGAATTATACTAATTAATTAAGCACTAATAAAAAACTTATAAATCTTATTTCCTATTTAATTTATTATAATTATTTACTATATCATATAGGTGCAATATAAAACCCTAAAGCTAATTGGATACAGCACAAAAAAAGGCATATACAACTCTGTTCTATTGGTTTTCATCATTTATTTGTTGTAATAATAAAGCTGCTATTTATAAAACATAAAACTACATAAATACACCATTAAACAAAAGCTTATAAATGTCTATTCTAATTCACTATTCACTCCAATAAACAACAGAATTTAAACATCTTTTAAAAATTCAATTAATTTAATTTTTTTCAATGATAAAGGTGCAATAAAAATAATAGAAAACTAATTGAACACACCACTTAACAAAAACTTATAAATATCTTCTGTAATTCAATTTTCGTTACTTTTTGCAATAACGATATATAAAAACATAAAACTAATTATATACTCCTCTAGAAACGGAAATAAACCTCTGTCCTAAATCATTTTCCCTTTACATTTTTTAATGATAAAGGAGCATTATGAAAAGCATAAAATAATTGAATACACAACTAAAAAAAACTTATAAATAACTTCTGTAATTCAATTTTCGTTAATTTTGCAATCATGATATAAAAAAGCATAAAACTAATTATATACGCCTCTAGAAACGGATATAAACCTCTGTCCTAAATCATTTCTTCTTTACATTTTTTATTGATGAAGGAGCATTATGAAAAGCATAAAATAATTGAACACACCACTAAACAAAAACTTATAAATATCTTCTGTAATTCAATTTTCGTTAATTCTTGCAATAACGATATATAAAAAGCATAAAACTAATTATATACTCCTCTAGAAACGGATATAAACCTCTGTCCTAAATCATTTTTTCTTTACATTTTTTAATGATGAAGGAGCATTATGAAAAGCATAAAATAATTGAACACAACTAAACAAAATCTTATAAATATCTTCTGTAATTCAATTTTCGTTAATTTTGCAATAATGATATATAAAAAGCATAAAACTAATTATATACACCTCTAGAAATGGATATAAACCTCTGTCCTAAATCATTTTTCCTTTACATTTTTTAATGATTAAGGAGCATTATGAAAAGCATAAAATAATTGAACACATCGCTAAACAAAAATTTATAAATACCTTCTGTAATTCAATTTTCGTTAATTTTTGCAATCATGATATATAAAAAGCATAAAACTAATTATATTCTCCTCTAGAAACGGATATAAACCTCTGTCCTAAATAATTTTTTCTTTACATTTTTTAATGATGAAGGAGCATTATGAAAAGCATAAAATAAATGAAGACACCACTAAACAAAAACTAATAAATATCTTCTGTAATTCAAATTTCGTTATCTTTTGCAATCATGATATATAAAAAGCATAAAACTAATTATATACACCTCTAGAAACGGATATAAACCTCTGTCCTAAATCATTTTTCCTTTACATTTTTTAATGATGAAGGAGCATTATGAAAAGCATAAAATAATTGAACACACCACTAAACAAAAACTTATAAATATCTTCTGTAATTCAATTTTCGATAATTTTTGCAATAATAATATATAAAAAGCATGAAACTAATTATATACACCTCTAGAAACGGATGTAAACCTCTGTCCTAAATCATTTTTCCTTTACATTTTTTAATGATTAAGGAGCAATTTGAAAAGCATAAAATAATTGAACACACCACTAAACAAAAATTTATAAATATTTTCTGTAATTCAATTTTCGTTAATTTTTGCAATCATGATATATAAAAAGCATAAAACTAATTATATACTCCTCTAGAAACGGATTTAAAACCTCTGTCCTAAATCATTTTTTTTTACATTTTTTAATGATGAAGGAGCATTATGAAAAGCATAAAATAATTGAACACACCACTAAACAAAAACTTATAAATATCTTCTGTAATTCAATTTTCGTTAATTCTTGCAATAACGATACATAAAAAGTTTAAAACTAATTATATACTCCTCTAGAAACGGATATAAACCTCTGTCCTAAATAATTTTTCCTTCTCATTTTTTAATGATGGAAGAGCATTGTGAAAACTATAAAATAATTGAACACACCACTAAACAAAAACTTATAAATATCTTCTGTAATTCAATTTTCGTTAATTTTTGCAATCATGATATATAAAAAGCATAAAACTAATTATATACTCCTCTAGAAACGGATATAAACCTCTGTCCTAAATCATTTTTTCTTTACATTTTTTAATGATGAAGGAGCAATTTGAAAAGCATAAAATAATTGAACACACCACTAAACAAAAACCTATAAATATCTTCTGTAATTCAATTTTCGTTAATTTTTCCAATCATGATATATAAAAAGCATAAAACTAAATATATACTCCTCTAGAAACGGATATAAACCTCTGTCCTAAATAATTTTTCCTTTACATTTTTTAATGATGGAGGAGCAATTTGAAAAGCATAAAATAATTGAACACACCACTAAACAAAAATTTATAAATATGTTCTGTAATTCAATTTTCGTTAATTTTTGCAATCATGATATATAAAAAGCATAAAACTAAATATATACTCCTCTAGAAACGGATATAAATCTCTGTCCTAAATCATATTTTCTTTACATTTTTTAATGATGAAGGAGCATTATGAAAAGCATAAAATAATTGAACACAACCCTAACAAAATCTTATAAATATCTTCTGTAATTCAATTTTCGTTAATTTTTGCAATAATGATATATAAAAAGCATAAAACTAATTATATACACCTCTAGAAACGGATATAAACCTCTGTCCAAAATAATTTTTTCTTTACATTTTTTAATGATGAAGGAGCATTATGAAAAGCATAAAATAATTGAACACAACTAAACAAAATCTTATAAATATCTTCTGTAATTCAATTTTCGTTAATTTTGCAATAATGATATATAAAAAGCATAAAACTAATTATATACACCTCTAGAAATGGATATAAACCTCTGTCCTAAATCATTTTTCCTTTACATTTTTTAATGATTAAGGAGCATTATGAAAAGCATAAAATAATTGAACACATCGCTAAACAAAAATTTATAAATAACTTCTGTAATTCAATTTTCGTTAATTTTTGCAATCATGATATATAAAAAGCATAAAACTAATTATATACTCCTCTAGAAACGGATATAAACCTCTGTCCTAAATAATTTTTTCTTTACATTTTTTAATGATGAAGGAGCGTTATGAAAAGCATAAAATAATTGAACACACCACTAAACAAAAACCTATAAATATCTTCTGTAATTCAATTTTCGTTAATTTTTGCAATCATGATATATAAAAAGCACAAAACTAATTATATACACCTCAAGAAACGGATATAAACCTCTGTCCTAAATCATTTTTCCTTTACATTTTTTAATGATTAAGGAGCATTATGAAAAGCATAAAATAATTGAACACACAACTAAACAAAAACTTATAAATATCTTCTGTAATTCAATTTTCGTTAATTTTTGCAATAATGATATATAAAAAGCTTAAAACTAATTATATACTCCTCTAGAAACGGATATAAACCTCTGTCCTAAATAATTTTTCCTTTACATTTTTTAATGATGAAGGAGCATTGTGAAAACTATAAAATAATTGAACACACCACTAAACAAAAACTTATAAATATCTTCTGTAATTCAATTTTCGTTAATTTTTGCAATCATGATATATAAAAAGCATAAAACTAATTATATACTCCTCTAGAAACGGATATAAACCTCTGTCCTAAATCATTTTTTCTTTACATTTTTTAATGATGAAGGAGCAATTTGAAAAGCATAAAATAATTGAACACACCACTAAACAAAAATTTATAAATATGTTCTGTAATTCAATTTTCGTTAATTTTTCCAATCATGATATATAAAAAGCATAAAACTAAATATATACTCCTCTAGAAACGGATATAAACCTCTGTCCTAAATAATTTTTCCTTTACATTTTTTAATGATGGAGGAGCAATTTGAAAAGCATAAAATAATTGAACACACCACTAAACAAAAATTTATAAATATGTTCTGTAATTCAATTTTCGTTAATTTTTGCAATCATGATATATAAAAAGCATAAAACTAAATATATACTCCTCTAGAAACGGATATAAATCTCTGTCCTAAATCATATTTTCTTTACATTTTTTAATGATGAAGGAGCATTATGAAAAGCATAAAATAATTGAACACAACCCTAACAAAATCTTATAAATATCTTCTGTAATTCAATTTTCGTTAATTTTTGCAATAATGATATATAAAAAGCATAAAACTAATTATATACACCTCTAGAAACGGATATAAACCTCTGTCCAAAATAATTTTTTCTTTACATTTTTTAATGATGAAGGAGCATTATGAAAAGCATAAAATAATTGAACACAACTAAACAAAATCTTATAAATATCTTCTGTAATTCAATTTTCGTTAATTTTGCAATAATGATATATAAAAAGCATAAAACTAATTATATACACCTCTAGAAATGGATATAAACCTCTGTCCTAAATCATTTTTCCTTTACATTTTTTAATGATTAAGGAGCATTATGAAAAGCATAAAATAATTGAACACATCGCTAAACAAAAATTTATAAATAACTTCTGTAATTCAATTTTCGTTAATTTTTGCAATCATGATATATAAAAAGCATAAAACTAATTATATACTCCTCTAGAAACGGATATAAACCTCTGTCCTAAATAATTTTTTCTTTACATTTTTTAATGATGAAGGAGCGTTATGAAAAGCATAAAATAATTGAACACACCACTAAACAAAAACCTATAAATATCTTCTGTAATTCAATTTTCGTTAATTTTTGCAATCATGATATATAAAAAGCACAAAACTAATTATATACACCTCAAGAAACGGATATAAACCTCTGTCCTAAATCATTTTTCCTTTACATTTTTTAATGATTAAGGAGCATTATGAAAAGCATAAAATAATTGAACACACAACTAAACAAAAACTTATAAATATCTTCTGTAATTCAATTTTCGTTAATTTTTGCAATAATGATATATAAAAAGCTTAAAACTAATTATATACTCCTCTAGAAACGGATATAAACCTCTGTCCTAAATAATTTTTCCTTTACATTTTTTAATGATGAAGGAGCATTGTGAAAACTATAAAATAATTGAACACACCACTAAACAAAAACTTATAAATATCTTCTGTAATTCAATTTTCGTTACTTTTTGCAATCATGATATATAAAAAGCATAAAACTAATTATATACTCCTCTAGAAACGGATATAAATCCCTGTCCTAAATCATTTTTCCTTTACATTTTTTAATGATGAAGGAGCATTATGAAAAGCATAAAATAATTGAACACAACCCTAACAAAATCTTATAAATATCTTCTGTAATTCAATTTTCGTTAATTTTTGCAATAATGATATATAAAAAGCATAAAACTAATTATATACACCTCTAGAAACGGATATAAACCTCTGTCCTAAATAATTTTTCCTTTACATTTTTTAATGATGAAGGAGCATTGTGAAAACTATAAAATAATTGAACACACAACTAAACAAAATCTTATAAATATCTTCTGTAATTCAATTTTCGTTAATTCTTGCAATAACGATATATAAAAAGCACAAAACTAATTATATACTCCTCTAGAAACAGATATAAACCTCTGTCCTAAATAATTTTTTCTTTACATTTTTTAATGATGAAGGAGCATTATGGAAAGCATAAAATAATTGAACACACCACTAAACAAAAACTTATAAATATCTTCTGTAATTCAATTTTCGTTAATTTTGCAATCATGATATATAAAAAGCATAAAACTAATTATATACGCCTCTAGAAACGGATATAAACCTCTGTCCTAAATCATTTTTCCTTTACAATTTTTAATGATGAAGGAGCATTGTGAAAACTATAAAATAATTGAACACACCACTAAACAAAAACTTATAAATATCTTCTGTAATTCAATTTTCGTTAATTTTTCAATCATGATATATAAAAAGCATAAAACTATTTATATACGCCTCTAGAAACGGATATATACCTCTGTCCTAAATCATTTTTCCTATACATTTTTTTATGATTAAGGAGCATTATGAAAAGCATAAAATAATTGAACACATCACTAATCAAAAATTTATAAATATCTTCTGTAATTCAATTTTCGTTAATTTTTGCAATCATGATATATAAAAAGCATAAAACTAATTATATACACCTCTGGAAACGGATATAAACCTCTGTCCTAAATAATTTTTTCTTTACATTTTTTAATGATGAAGGAGCGTTATGAAAAGCATAAAATAATTGAACACACCACTACACAAAAACCTATAAATATCTTCTGTAATTCAATTTTCGTTAATTTTTGCAATCATGATATATAAAAAGCATAAAACTAATTATATACACCTCAAGAAACGGATATAAACCTCTGTCCTAAATCATTTTTCCTTTACATTTTTTAATGATTAAGGAGCATTATGAAAAGCATAAAATAATTGAACACACAACTAAACAAAAACTTATAAATATCTTCTGTAATTCAATTTTCGTTAATTTTTGCAATAATGATATATAAAAAGCTTAAAACTAATTATATACTCCTCTAGAAACGGATATAAACCTCTGTCCTAAATAATTTTTCCTTTACATTTTTTAATGATGAAGGAGCATTGTGAAAACTATAAAATAATTGAACACACCACTAAACAAAAACTTATAAATATCTTCTGTAATTCAATTTTCGTTAATTCTTGCAATAACGATATATAAAAAGCATAAAACTAATTATATACTCCTCTAGAAACGGATATAAACCTCTGTCCTAAATCATTTTTTCTTTACATTTTTTAATGTGAAGGAGCATTATGAAAAGCATAAAATAATTGAACACAACTAAACAAAAACTTATAAATATCTTCTGTAATTCAATTTTCGTTAATTCTTGCAATAACGATATATAAAAAGCACAAAACTAATTATATACTCCTCTAGAAACGGATATAAACCTCTGTCCTAAATCATTTTTTCTTTACATTTTTTAATGATGAAGGAGCATTATGAAAAGCACAAAATAATTGAACACAACTAAACAAAATCTTATAAATATCTTCTGTAATTCAATTTTCGTTAATTTTGCAATAATGATATATAAAAAGCATAAAACTAATTATATACACCTCTAGAAACGGATATAAACCGCTGTCCTAAATCATTTTTTCTTTACATTTTTTAATGATGAAGGAGCATTATGAAAAGCATAAAATAATTGAACACAACTAAACAAAATCTTATAAATATCTTCTGTAATTCAATTTTCGTTAATTTTGCAATAACGATATATAAAAAGCATAAAACTAATTATATACTCCTCTAGAAACGGATATAAACCTCTGTCCTAAATCATTTTTTCTTTACATTTTTTAATGATGAAGGAGCATTATGAAAAGCATAAAATAAATGAAGACACCACTAAACAAAATCTTATAAATATCTTCTGTAATTCAATTTTCGTTTATTTTGCAATAATGATATATAAAAAGCATAAAACTAATTATATACACCTCTAGAAATGGATAAAAACCTCTGTCCTAAATCATTTTTCCTTTACATTTTTTAATGATTAAGGAGCATTATGAAAAGCATAAAATAATTGAACACATCGCTAAACAAAAATTTATAAATATCTTCTGTAATTCAATTTTCGTTAATTTTTGCAATCATGATATATAAAAAGCATAAAACTAATTATATACTCCTCTAGAAACGGATATAAACCTCTGTCCTAAATAATTTTTTCTTTACATTTTTTAATGATGAAGGAGCATTATGAAAAGCATAAAATAAAAGAAGACACCACTAAACAAAAACTAATAAATATCTTCTGTAATTCAAATTTCGTTATCTTTTGCAATCATGATATATAAAAAGCATAAAACTAATTATATACACCTCTAGAAACGGATATAAACCTCTGTCCTAAATCATTTTTCCTTTACATTTTTTAATGATGAAGGAGCATTATGAAAAGCATAAAATAATTGAACACACCACTAAACAAAAACTTATAAATATCTTCTGTAATTCAATTTTCGTTAATTTTTGCAATAATGATATATAAAAAGCATGAAACTAATTATATACACCTCTAGAAACGGATGTAAACCTCTGTCCTAAATCATTTTTCCTTTACATTTTTTAATGATTAAGGAGCAATTTGAAAAGCATAAAATAATTGAACACACCACTAAACAAAAATTTATAAATATTTTCTGTAATTCAATTTTCGTTAATTTTTGCTATCATGATATATAAAAAGCATAAAACTAATTATATACTCCTCTAGAAACGGATATAAACCTCTGTCCTAAATCATTTTTTTTTACATTTTTTAATGATGAAGGAGCATTATGAAAAGCATAAAATAATTGAACACATCGCTAAACAAAAACTTATAAATATCTTCTGTAATTCAATTTTCGTTAATTCTTGCAATAACGATATATAAAAAGTTTAAAACTAATTATATACTCCTCTAGAAACGGATATAAACCTCTGTCCTAAATAATTTTTCCTTTACATTTTTTAATGATGGAGGAGCATTGTGAAAACTATAAAATAATTGAACACACCACTAAACAAAAACTTATAAATATCTTCTGTAATTCAATTTTCGTTAATTTTTGCAATCATGATATATAAAAAGCATAAAACTAATTATATACTCCTCTAGAAACGGATATAAATCTCTGTCCTAAATCATATTTTCTTTACATTTTTTAATGATGAAGGAGCATTATGAAAAGCATAAAATAATTGAACACAACCCTAACAAAATCTTATAAATATCTTCTGTAATTCAATTTTCGTTAATTTTTGCAATAATGATATATAAAAAGCATAAAACTAATTATATACGCCTCTAGAAACGGATATAAACCTCTGTCATAAATCAGTTTTCCTTTACATTTTTTTAAGATGAAGGAGCATTGTGAAAACTATAAAATAATTGAACACACCACTAAACAAAAACTTATAAATATCTTCTGTAATTCAATTTTCGTTAATTCTTGCAATAACGATATATAAAAAGCATAAAACTAATTATATACTCCTCTAGAAACGGATATAAACCTCTGTCCTAAATCATTTTTTCTTTACATTTTTTAATGATGAAGGAGCATTATGAAAAGCATAAAATAATTGAACACAACTAAACAAAATCTTATAAATATCTTCTGTAATTCAATTTTCGTTAATTTTGCAATAATGATATATAAAAAGCATAAAACTAATTATATACACCTCTAGAAATGGATATAAACCTCTGTCCTAAATCATTTTTCCTTTACATTTTTTAATGATTAATGAGCATTATGAAAAGCATAAAATAATTGAACACATCGCTAAACCAAAATTTATAAATATCTTCTGTAATTCAATTTTCGTTAATTTTTGCAATCATGATATATAAAAAGCATAAAACTAATTATATACACCTCAAAAAACGGATATAAACCTCTGTCCTAAATAATTTTTCCTTTACATTTTTTAATGATGAAGGAGCATTGTGAAAACTATAAAATAATTGAACACACCACTAAACAAAAACTTATAAATATCTTCTGTAATTCAATTTTCGTTACTTTTTGCAATCATGATATATAAAAAGCATAAAACTAATTATATACTCCTCTAGAAACGGATATAAATCTCTGTCCTAAATCATTTTTTCTTTACATTTTTTAATGATGAAGGAGCATTATGAAAAGCATAAAATAATTGAACACAACCCTAACAAAATCTTATAAATATCTTCTGTAATTCAATTTTCGTTAATTTTTGCAATAATGATATATAAAAAAGCATAAAACTAATTATATACACCTCTAGAAACGGATATAAACCTCTGTCCTAAATCATTTTTCCTTTACATTTTTTAATGATAAAGGAGCATTGTGAAAACTATAAAATATTTGAACACACCACTAAACAAAAACTTATAAATATATTCTGTAATTCAATTTTCGTTAATTTTTGCAATCATGATATATAAAAAGCATAAAACTAATTATATACACCTCTAGAGACGGATATAAACCTCTGTCCTAAATAATTTTTCCTTTACATTTTTTAATGATGAAGGAGCATTATGAAAAGCATAAAATAATTGAACACACCACTAAACAAAAACTTATAAATATCTTCTGTAATTCAATTTTCGTTAATTTTGCAATAATGATATATAAAAAGCATAAAACTAATTATATACGCCTCTTGAAACGGATATAAACCTCTGTCCTAAATAATTTTTCCTTTACATTTTTTAATGATGAAGGAGCATTGTGAAAACTATAAAATAATTGAACACACAACTAAACAAAATCTTATAAATATCTTCTGTAATTCAATTTTCGTTAATTCTTGCAATAACGATATATAAAAAGCACAAAACTAATTATATACTCCTCTAGAAACGGATATAAACCTCTGTCCTAAATCATTTTTTCTTTACATTTTTTAATGATGAAGGAGCATTATGAAAAGCATAAAATAATTGAACACACCACTAAACAAAAACTTATAAATATCTTCTGTAATTCAATTTTCGTTAATTTTGCAATCATGATATATAAAAAGCATAAAACTAATTATATACGCCTCTAGAAACGGATATAAACCTCTGTCCTAAATCATTTTTCCTTTACAATTTTTAATGATGAAGGAGCATTGTGAAAACTATAAAATAATTGAACACACCACTAAACAAAAACTTATAAATATCTTCTGTAATTCAATTTTCGTTAATTTTGCAATCATGATATATAAAAAGCATAAAACTATTTATATACGCCTCTAGAAACGGATATATACCTCTGTCCTAAATCATTTTTCATATACATTTTTTTATGATTAAGGAGCATTATGAAAAGCATAAAATAATTGAACACATCACTAATCAAAAATTTATAAATATCTTCTGTAATTCAATTTTCGTTAATTTTTGCAATAATGATATATAAAAAGCATAAAACTAATTATATACACCTCTAGAAACGGATATAAACCTCTGTCCTAAATAATTTTTCCTTTACATTTTTTAATGATGAAGGAGCATTATGAAAAGCATAAAATAATTGAACACACCACTAAACAAAAACTTATAAATATCTTCTGTAATTCAATTTCCGTTAATTTTGCAATCATGATATATAAAAAGCATAAAACTAATTATATACGCCTCTAGAAACGGATATAAACCTCTGTCCTAAATCAGTTTTCCTTTACATTTTTTAATGATGAAGGAGCATTGTGAAAACTATAAAATAATTGAACACACCACTAAACAAAAACTTATAAATATCTTCTGTAATTCAATTTTCGTTAATTCTTGCAATAACGATATATAAAAAGCATAAAACTAATTATATACTCCTCTAGAAACGGATATAAACCTCTGTCCTAAATCATTTTTTCTTTACATTTTTTAATGATGAAGGAGCATTATGAAAAGCATAAAATAATTGAACACACCACTAAACAAAAACTTATAAATATCTTCTGTAATTCAATTTTCGTTAATTTTGCAATCATGATATATAAAAAGCATAAAACTATTTATATACGCCTCTAGAAACGGATATATACCTCTGTCCTAAATCATTTTTCCTATACATTTTTTTATGATTAAGCAGCATTATGAAAAGCATAAAAAATTTGAACACATCACTAATCAAAAATTTATAAATATCTTCTGTAATTCAATTTTCGTTAATTTTTGCAATAATGATATATAAAAAGCATAAAACTAATTATATACACCTCTAGAAACGGATATAAACCTCTGTCCTAAATAATTTTTCCTTTACATTTTTTAATGATGAAGGAGCATTATGAAAAGCATAAAATAATTGAACACACCACTAAACAAAAACTTATAAATATCTTCTGTAATTCAATTTTCGTTAATTTTGCAATCATGATATATAAAAAGCATAAAACTAATTATATACGCCTCTAGAAACGGATATAAACCTCTGTCCTAAATCAGTTTTCCTTTACATTTTTTAATGATGAAGGAGCATTGTGAAAACTATAAAATAATTGAACACACCACTAAACAAAAACTTATAAATATCTTCTGTAATTCAATTTTCGTTAATTCTTGCAATAACGATATATAAAAAGCATAAAACTAATTATATACTCCTCTAGAAACGGATATAAACCTCTGTCCTAAATCATTTTTTCTTTACATTTTTTAATGATGAAGGAGCATTATGAAAAGCATAAAATAATTGTACACAACTAAACAAAAACTTATAAATATCTTCTGTATTTCAATTTTCGTTAATTCTTGCAATAACGATATATAAAAAGCACAAAACTAATTATATACTCCTCTAGAAACGGATATAAACCTCTGTCCTAAATCATTTTTTCTTTACATTTTTTAATGATGAAGGAGCATTATGAAAAGCACAAAATAATTGAACACAACTAAACAAAATCTTATAAATATCTTCTTTAATTCAATTTTCGTTAATTTTGCAATAATGATATATAAAAAGCATAAAACTAATTATATACACCTCTAGAAACGGATATAAACCGCTGTCCTAAATCATTTTTTCTTTACATTTTTTAATGATGAAGGAGCATTATGAAAAGCATAAAATAATTGAACACAACTAAACAAAATCTTATAAATATCTTCTGTAATTCAATTTTCGTTAATTTTGCAATTACGATATATAAAAAGCATAAAACTAATTATATACTCCTCTAGAAACGGATATAAACCTCTGTCCTAAATCATTTTTACTTTACATTTTTTAATGATGAAGGAGCATTATGAAAAGCATAAAATAAATGAAGACACCACTAAACAAAAACTTATAAATTGCTTCTGTAATTCAATTTTCGTTAATTTTTGCAATAATGATGTATAAAAAGCATAAAACTAATTATATACGCCTCTAGAAACGAATATAAACCTCTGTCCTAAATCATTTTTCCTTTACATTTTTTAATGATGAAGGAGCATTATGAAAAGCATAAAATAATTGAACACACCACTAAACAAAAACTTATAAATATCTTCTGTAATTCAATTTTCGTTAATTTTGCAATCATGATATATAAAAAGCATAAAACTAATTATATACGCCTCTAGAAACGGATATAAACCTCTGTCCTAAATCATTTTTCCTTTACAATTTTTAATGATGAAGGAGCATTGTGAAAACTATAAAATAATTGAACACACCACTAAACAAAAACTTATAAATATCTTCTGTAATTCAATTTTCGTTAATTTTGCAATCATGATATATAAAAAGCATAAAACTATTTATATACGCCTCTAGAAACGGATATATACCTCTGTCCTAAATCATTTTTCCTATACATTTTTTTATGATTAAGGAGCATTATGAAAAGCATAAAATAATTGAACACATCACTAATCAAAAATTTGTAAATATCTTCTGTAATTCAATTTTCGTTAATTTTTGCAATAATGATATATAAAAAGCATAAAACTAATTATATACACCTCTAGAAACGGATATAAACCTCTGTCCTAAATAATTTTTCCTTTACATTTTTTAATGATGAAGGAGCATTATGAAAAGCATAAAATAATTGAACACACCACTAAACAAAAACTTATAAATATCTTCTGTAATTCAATTTTCGTTAATTTTGCAATCATGATATAAAAAAAGCATAAAACTAATTATATACGCCTCTAGAAACGGATATAAACCTCTGTCCTAAATCAGTTTTCCTTTACATTTTTTAATGATGAAGGAGCATTGTGAAAACTATAAAATAATTGAACACACCACTAAACAAAAACTTATAAATATCTTCTGTAATTCAATTTTCGTTAATTCTTGCAATAACGATATATAAAAAGCATAAAACTAATTATATACTCCTCTAGAAACGGATATAAACCTCTGTCCTAAATCATTTTTTCTTTACATTTTTTAATGATGAAGGAGCATTATGAAAAGCATAAAATAATTGAACACAACTAAACAAAAACTTACAAATATCTTCTGTATTTCAATTTTCGTTAATTCTTGCAATAACGATATATAAAAAGCACAAAACTAATTATATACTCCTCTAGAAACGGATATAAACCTCTGTCCTAAATCATTTTTTCTTTACATTTTTTAATGATGAAGGAGCATTATGAAAAGCACAAAATAATTGAACACAACTAAACAAAATCTTATAAATATCTTCTGTAATTCAATTTTCGTTAATTTTGCAATAATGATATATAAAAAGCATAAAACTAATTATATACACCTCTAGAAACGGATATAAACCGCTGTCCTAAATCATTTTTTCTCTACATTTTTTAATGATGAAGGAGCATTATGAAAAGCATAAAATAATTGAACACACCACTAAACAAAAACTCATAAATATCTTCTGTAATTCAATTTTCGGTAATTTTGCATTCATGATATATAAAAAGCATAAAACTAATTATGTACGCCTCTAGAAACGGATATAAACCTCTGTCCTAAATCATTTGTCCTTTACATTTTTTAATGATGAAGGAGCATTGTGAAAACTATAAAATAATTGAACACAACTAAACAAAAACTTATAAATATCTTCTGTAATTCAATTTTCGTTAATTTTGCAATCATGATATATAAAAAGCATAAAACTAATTATATACGCCTCTAGAAACGGATATAAACCTCTGTCCTAAATCAGTTTTCCTTTACATTTTTTAATGATGAAGGAGCATTGTGAAAACTATAAAATAATTGAACACACCACTAAACAAAAACTTATAAATATCTTCTGTAATTCAATTTTCGTTAATTCTTGCAATAACGATATATAAAAAGCATAAAACTAATTATATACTCCTCTAGAAACGGATATAAATTTCTGTCCTAAATCATTTTTTCTTTACATTTTTTAATGATGAAGGAGCATTATGAAAAGCATAAAATAATTGAACACAACTAAACAAAAACTTATAAATATCTTCTGTAATTCAATTTTCGTTAATTTTTGCAATAATGATGTATAAAAAGCATAAAACTAATTATATACGCCTCTAGAAACGAATATAAACCTCTGTCCTAAATCATTTTTCCTTTACATTTTTTAATGATAAAGGAGCATTATGAAAAGCATAAAATAATTGAACACACCACTAAACAAAAACTCATAAATATCTTCTGTAATTCAATTTTCGTTAATTTTGCAATCATGATATATAAAAAGCATAAAACTAATTATATACGCCTCTAGAAACGGCTATAAACCTCTGTCCTAAATCAGTTTTCCTTTACATTTTTTAATGATGAAGGAGCATTGTGAAAACTATAAAATAATTGAACACACCACTAAACAAAAACTTATAAATATCTTCTGTAATTCAATTTTCGTTAATTTTTGCAATCATGATATATAAAAAGCAAACAACTAATTATATACTCCTCTAGAAACGGATATAAACCTCTGTCCTAAATCATTTTTTCTTTACATTTTTTAATGATGAAGGAGCATTATGAAAAGCATAAAATAATTGAACACACAACTAAACAAAATCTTATAAATATCTTCTGTAATTCAATTTTCGTTAATTTTGCAATAACGATATATAAAAAGCATAAAACTAATTATATACGCCTCTAGAAACGAATATAAACCTCTGTCCTAAATCATTTTTTCTTTACATTTTTTAATGATGAAGGAGCATTATGAAAAGCATAAAATAATTGAACACACAACTAAACAAAATCTTATAAATATCTTCTGTAATTCAATTTTCGTTAATTTTTGCAATCATGATATATAAAAAGCATAAAACGAATTATATACTCCTCTAGAAACGGATATAAACCTCTGTCCTAAATAATTTCTTCTTTACATTTTTTAATGATGAAGGAGCATTATGAAAAGCATAAAATAAATGAAGACAACACTAAACAAAAAATTATAAATATCTTCTGTAATTTAATTTTCGTTAATTTTTGCAATCATGATATATAAAAAGCATAAAACTAATTATATACACCTCTAGAAACGGATATAAACCTCTGTCCTAAATCATTTTTCCTTTACATTTTTTAATGATGAAGGAGCATTGTGAAAACTATAAAATAATTGAACACACCACTAAACAAAAACTTATAAATATCTTCTGTAATTCAATTTTCGTTAATTCTTGCAATAACGATTTATAAAAAGCATAAAACTAATTATATACTCCTCTAGAAACGGATATAAACCTCTGTCCTAAATCATTTTTCCTTTACATTTTTTAATGATGAAGGAGCATTATGAAAAGCATAAAATAATTGAACACAACTAAACAAAATCTTATAAATATCTTCTGTAATTCAATTTTCGTTAATTTTGCAATAATGATATATAAAAAGCATAAAACTAATTATATACACCTCTAGAAACGGATATAAACCTCTGTCCTAAATCATTTTTCCTTTACATTTTTTAATGATTAAGGAGCATTATGAAAAGCATAAAATAATTGAACACATCACTAAACAAAAATTTATAAATATCTTCTGTAATTCAATTTTCGTTAATTTTTGCAATCATGATATATAAAAAGCATAAAACTAATTATATACTCCTCTAGAAACGGATATAAACCTCTGTCCTAAATAATTTTTTCTTTACATGTTTTTATGATGAAGGAGCATTATGAAAAGCATAAAATAAATGAAGACACCACTAAACAAAAACTTATAAATATCTTCTGTAATTCAATTTTCGTTAATTTTTGCAATAATGATGTATAAAAAGCATAAAACTAATTTTAATACGCCTCTAGAAACGAATATAAACCTCTGTTCTAAATCATTTTTCCTTTAGATTTTTTAATGATGAAGGAGCATTATGAAAAGCATAAAATAATTGAACACACCACTAAACAAAAACTCATAAATATCTTCTGTAATTCAATTTTCGGTAATTTTGCAATCATGATATATAAAAAGATAAAACTAATTATATACACCTCTAGAAACGGATATAAACCTCTGTCCTAAATCATTTTTCCTTTACATTTTTTAATGATGAAGGAGCATTATGAAAAGCATAAAATAATTGAACACACCAGTAAACAAAAACTTATAAATATCTTCTGTAATTCAATTTTCGTTAATTTTGCAATCATGATATATAAAAAGCATAAAACTAATTATATACGCCTCTAGAAACGGCTATAAACCTCTGTCCTAAATCAGTTTTCCTTTACATTTTTTAATGATGAAGGAGCATTGTGAAAACTATAAAATAATTGAACACACCACTAAACAAAAACTTATAAATATCTTCTGTAATTCAATTTTCGTTAATTTTTGCAATCATGATATATAAAAAGCAAACAACTAATTATATACTCCTCTAGAAACGGATATAAACCTCTGTCCTAAATCATTTTTTCTTTACATTTTTTAATGATGAAGGAGCATTATGAAAAGCATAAAATAATTGAACACACAACTAAACAAAATCTTATAAATATCTTCTGTAATTCATTTTTCGTTAATTTTGCAATAACGATATATACAAAGCATAAAACTAATTATATACGCCTCTAGAAACGAATATAAACCTCTGTCCTAAATCATTTTTTCTTTACATTTTTTAATGATGAAGGAGCATTATGAAAAGCATAAAATAATTGAACACACAACTAAACAAAATCTTATAAATATCTTCTGTAATTCAATTTTCGTTAATTTTTGCAATCATGATATATAAAAAGCATAAAACGAATTATATACTCCTCTAGAAACGGATATAAACCTCTGTCCTAAATAATTTTTTCTTTACATTTTTTAATGATGAAGGAGCATTATGAAAAGCATAAAATAAATGAAGACAACACTAAACAAAAAATTATAAATATCATCTGTAATTTAATTTTCGTTAATTTTTGCAATCATGATATATAAAAAGCATAAAACTAATTATATACACCTCTAGAAACGGATATAAACCTCTGTCCTAAATCATTTTTCCTTTACATTTTTTAATGATGAAGGAGCATTGTGAAAACTATAAAATAATTGAACACACCACTAAACAAAAACTTATAAATATCTTCTGTAATTCAATTTTCGTTAATTCTTGCAATAACGATTTATAAAAAGCATAAAACTAATTATATACTCCTCTAGAAACGGATATAAACCTCTGTCCTAAATCATTTTTCCTTTACATTTTTTAATGATTAAGGAGCATTATGAAAAGCATAAAATAATTGAACACATCACTAAACAAAAATTTATAAATATCTTCTGTAATTCAATTTTCGTTAATTTTTGCAATCATGATATATAAAAAGCATAAAACTAATTATATACTCCTCTAGAAACGGATATAAACCTCTGTCCTAAATAATTTTTTCTTTACATGTTTTTATGATGAAGGAGCATTATGAAAAGCATAAAATAAATGAAGACACCACTAAACAAAAACTTATAAATATCTTCTGTAATTCAATTTTCGTTAATTTTTGCAATAATGATGTATAAAAAGCATAAAACTAATTTTAATACGCCTCTAGAAACGAATATAAACCTCTGTTCTAAATCATTTTTCCTTTAGATTTTTTAATGATGAAGGAGCATTATGAAAAGCATAAAATAATTGAACACACCACTAAACAAAAACTCATAAATATCTTCTGTAATTCAATTTTCGGTAATTTTGCAATCATGATATATAAAAAGCATAAAACTAATTATATACACCTCTAGAAACGGATATAAACCTCTGTCCTAAATCATTTTTCCTTTACATTTTTTAATGATGAAGGAGCATTATGAAAAGCATAAAATAATTGAACACACCAGTAAACAAAAACTTATAAATATCTTCTGTAATTCAATTTTCGTTAATTTTGCAATAATGATATATAAAAAGCATAAAACTAATTATATACGCCTCTAGAAACGGATATAAACCTCTGTCCTAAATCAGTTTTCCTTTACATTTTTTAATGATGAAGGAGCATTGTGAAAACTATAAAATAATTGAACACACCACTAAACAAAAACTTATAAATATCTTCTGTAATTCAATTTTCGTTAATTTTTGCAATAATGATGTATAAAAAGCATAAAACTAATTATATACGCCTCTAGAAACGAATATAAACCTCTGTCCTAAATCATTTTTCCTTTACATTTTTTAATGATGAAGGAGCATTATGAAAAGCATAAGGTAATTGAACATACCACTAAACAAAAACTCATAAATATCTTCTGTAATTCAATTTTCGGTAATTTTGCAATCATGATATATAAAAAGCATAAAACTAATTATGTACGCCTCTAGAAACGGATATAAACCTCTGTCCTAAATCATTTTTTCTTTACATTTTTTAATGATGAAGGAGCATTATGAAAAGCATAAAATAATTGAACACACAACTAAACAAAATCTTATAAATATCTTCTGTAATTCAATTTTCGTTAATTTTTGCAATAACGATATATGAAAAGCATAAAACTAAATATATACACCTCTAGAAACGAATATAAACCTCTGTCCTAAATCATTTTTTCTTTACATTTTTTAATGATAAAGGAGCATTGTGAAAACTATAAAATAATTGAACACACCACTAAACAAAAACTTATAAATATCTTCAGTAATTCAATTTTCGTTAATTTTTGCAATCATGATATATAAAAAGCATAAAACTAATTATATACTCCTCTAGAAACGGATATAAACCTCCGTCCTAAATCATTTTTTCTTTACACTTTTTAATGATGAAGGAGCATTATGAAAAGCATAAAATAATTGAACACACAACTAAACAAAATCTTATAAATATCTTCTGTAATTCAATTTTCGTTAATTTTTGCAATAATGATATATAAAAAGCATAAAACTAATTATATACACTTCTAGAAACGGATATAAACCTCTGTCCTAAATCATTTTCCCTTTACATTTTTTAATGATTAAAGAGCATTATGAAAAGCATAATATAATTGAACACATCACTAAACAAAAATTTATAAATATCTTCTGTAATTCAATTTTCGTTAATTTTTGCAATCATGATATATAAAAAGCATAAAACTAGTTATATACACCTCTAGAAACGGATATAAACCTCTGTCCTAAATCATTTTTCCTTTACATTTTTTAATGATTAAGGAGCATTATGAAAAGCATAAAATGATTGAACACACCACTAAACAAAAACTTATAAATATCTTCTGTAATTCAATTTTCGTTAATTTTTGCAATAATGATATATAAAAAGCATAAAACTAATTATATACGCCTCTAGAAACGGATATAAACCTCTGTCCTAAATAATTTTTCCTTTACATTTTTTAATGATGAAGGAGCATTGTGAAAACTATAAAATAATTGAACACACCACTAAACAAAAACTTATAAATATCTTCTGTAATTCAATTTTCGTTAATTTTGCAATCATGATATATAAAAAGCATAAAGCTAATTATATACGCCTCTAGAAACGGATATAAACCTCTGTCCTAAATCATTTTTTCTTTACAATTTTTAATGATGAAGGAGCATTGTGAAAACTATAAAATAATTGAACACACCACTAAACAAAAACTTATAAATATCTTCTGTAATTCAATTTTCGTTAATTTTTGCAATCATGATATATAAAAAGCATAAAACTAATTATATACACCTCTAGAAACGGATATAAACCTCTGTCCTAAATCATTTTTTCTTTACATTTTTTTATGATGAATGAGCATTATGAAAAGCATAAAATAATTGAACACACCACTAAACAAAAACTTATAAATATCTTCTGTAATTCAATTTTCGTTAATTTTTGCAATAATGATGTATAAAAAGCATAAAACTAATTATATACGCCTCTAGAAACGAATATAAACCTCTGTCCTAAATCATTTTTCCTTTACATTTTTTAATGATTAAAGAGCATTGTGAAAACTATAAAATAATTGAACACACCACTAAACAAAAACTTATAAATATCTTCTGTAATTCAATTTTCGTTAATTTTTGCAATCATGATATATAAAAAGCATAAAACTAATTATATACTCCTCTAGAAACGGATATAAATCTCTGTCCTAAATCATTTTTTCTTTACATTTTTTAATGATGAAGGAGCATTATGAAAAGCATAAAATAATTGAACACAACCCTAACAAAATCTTATAAATATCTTCTGTAATTCAATTTTCGTTAATTTTTGCAATAATGATATATAAAAATCATAAAACTAATTACATACACCTCTAGAAACGGATATAAACCTCTGTCCTAAATCATTTTTTCTTTACATTTTTTAATGATAAAGGAGCATTGTGAAAACTATAAAATAATTGAACACACCACTAAACAAAAAATTATAAATATCTTCTGTAATTTAATTTTCGTTAATTTTTGCAATCATGATATATAAAAAGCATAAAACTAATTATATACACCTCTAGAAACGGATATAAACCTCTGTCCTAAATCATTTTTCCTTTACATTTTTTAATGATGAAGGAGCATTGTGAAAACTATAAAATAATTGAACACACCACTAAACAAAAACTTATAAATATCTTCTGTAATTCAATTTTCGTTAATTCTTGCAATAACGATTTATAAAAAGCATAAAACTAATTATATACTCCTCTAGAAACGGATATAAACCTCTGTCCTAAATCATTTTTCCTTTATATTTTTTAATGATGAAGGAGCATTATGAAAAGCATAAAATAATTGAACACAACTAAACAAAATCTTATAAATATCTTCTGTAATTCAATTTTCGTTAATTTTTGCAATAATGATATATAAAAATCATAAAACTAATTACATACACCTCTAGAAACGGATATAAACCTCTGTCCTAAATCATTTTTCCTTTACATTTTTTAATGATTAAGGAGCATTATGAAAAGCATAAAATAATTGAACACATCACTAAACAAAAATTTATAAATATCTTCTGTAATTCAATTTTCGTTAATTTTTGCAATCATGATATATAAAAAGCATAAAACTAATTTTAATACGCCTCTAGAAACGAATATAAACCTCTGTTCTAAATCATTTTTCCTTTAGATTTTTTAATGATGAAGGAGCATTATGAAAAGCATAAAATAATTGAACACAACTAAACAAAAACTTATAAATATCTTCTGTAATTCAATTTTCGTTAATTTTTGCAATAATGATGTATAAAAAGCATAAAACTAATTATATACGCCTCTAGAAACGAATATAAACCTCTGTCCTAAATCATTTTTCCTGCACATTTTTTAATGATGAAGGAGCATTATGAAAAGCATAAAGTAATTGAACATACCACTAAACAAAAACTCATAAATATCTTCTGTAATTCAATTTTCGGTAATTTTGCAATCATGATATATAAAAAGCATAAAACTAATTATGTACGCCTCTAGAAACGGATATAAACCTCTGTCCTAAATCATTTTTCCTTTACATTTTTTAATGATAAAGGAGCATTGTGAAAACTATAAAATAATTGAACACACCACTAAACAAAAACTTATAAATATCTTCTGTAATTCAATTTTCGTTAATTCTTGCAATAACGATTTATAAAAAGCATAAAACTAATTATATACTCCTCTAGAAACGGATATAAACCTCTGTCCTAAATCATTTTTCCTTTATATTTTTTAATGATGAAGGAGCATTATGAAAAGCATAAAATAATTGAACACAACTAAACAAAATCTTATAAATATCTTCTGTAATTCAATTTTCGTTAATTTTGCAATAATGATATATAAAAAGCATAAAACTAATTATATACACCTCTAGAAACGGATATAAACCTCTGTCCTAAATCATTTTTCCTTTACATTTTTTAATGATTAAGGAGCATTATGAAAAGCATAAAATAATTGAACACATCACTAAACAAAAATTTATAAATATCTTCTGTAATTCAATTTTCGTTAATTTTTGCAATCATGATATATAAAAAGCATAAAACTAATTTTAATACGCCTCTAGAAACGAATATAAACCTCTGTTCTAAATCATTTTTCCTTTAGATTTTTTAATGATGAAGGAGCATTATGAAAAGCATAAAATAATTGAACACAACTAAACAAAAACTTATAAATATCTTCTGTAATTCAATTTTCGTTAATTTTTGCAATAATGATGTATAAAAAGCATAAAACTAATTATATACGCCTCTAGAAACGAATATAAACCTCTGTCCTAAATCATTTTTCCTGCACATTTTTTAATGATGAAGGAGCATTATGAAAAGCATAAAGTAATTGAACATACCACTAAACAAAAACTCATAAATATCTTCTGTAATTCAATTTTCGGTAATTTTGCAATCATGATATATAAAAAGCATAAAACTAATTATGTACGCCTCTAGAAACGGATATAAACCTCTGTCCTAAATCATTTGTCCTTTACATTTTTTAATGATGAAGGAGCATTGTGAAAACTATAAAATAATTGAACACACCACTAAACAAAAACTTATAAATATCTTCTGTAATTCAATTTTCGTTAATTTTTGCAATCATGATATATAAAAAGCATAAAACTAATTATATACGCCTCTAGAAACGGATATAAACCTCTGTCCTAAATCATTTTTTCTTTACATTTTTTAATGATGAAGGAGCATTATGAAAAGCATAAAATAATTGAACACACAACTAAACAAAATCTTATAAATATCTTCTGTAATTCAATTTTCGTTAATTTTTGCAATAACGATATATGAAAAGCATAAAACTAATTATATACACCTCTAGAAACGGATATAAACCTCTGTCCTAAATCATTTTTCCTTTACATTTTTTAATGATAAAGGAGCATTGTGAAAACTATAAAATAATTGAACACACCACTAAACAAAAACTTATAAATATCTTCTGTAATTCAATTTTCGTTAATTCTTGCAATAACGATTTATAAAAAGCATAAAACTAATTATATACTCCTCTAGAAACGGATATAAACCTCTGTCCTAAATCATTTTTCCTTTATATTTTTTAATGATGAAGGAGCATTATGAAAAGCATAAAATAATTGAACACAACTAAACAAAATCTTATAAATATCTTCTGTAATTCAATTTTCGTTAATTTTGCAATAATGATATATAAAAAGCATAAAACTAATTATATACACCTCTAGAAACGGATATAAACCTCTGTCCTAAATCATTTTTCCTTTACATTTTTTATTGATTAAGGAGCATTATGAAAAGCATAAAATAATTGAACACATCACTAAACAAAAATTTATAAATATCTTCTGTAATTCAATTTTCGTTAATTTTTGCAATCATGATATATAAAAAGCATAAAACTAATTATATACTCCTCTAGAAACGGATATAAACCTCTGTCCTAAATAATTTTTTCTTTACATGTTTTTATGATGAAGGAGCATTATGAAAAGCATAAAATAAATGAAGACACCACTAAACAAAAACTTATAAATATCTTCTGTAATTCAATTTTCGTTAATTTTTGCAATAATGATGTATAAAAAGCATAAAACTAATTTTAATACGCCTCTAGAAACGAATATAAACCTCTGTTCTAAATCATTTTTCCTTTAGATTTTTTAATGATGAAGGAGCATTATGAAAAGCATAAAATAATTGAACACACCACTAAACAAAAACTCATAAATATCTTCTGTAATTCAATTTTCGGTAATTTTGCAATCATGATATATAAAAAGCATAAAACTAATTATATACACCTCTAGAAACGGATATAAACCTCTGTCCTAAATAATTTTTCCTTTACATTTTTTAATGATGAAGGAGCATTATGAAAAGCATAAAATAATTGAACACACCAGTAAACAAAAACTTATAAATATCTTCTGTAATTCAATTTTCGTTAATTTTGCAATAATGATATATAAAAAGCATAAAACTAATTATATACGCCTCTAGAAACGGATATAAACCTCTGTCCTAAATCAGTTTTCCTTTACATTTTTTAATGATGAAGGAGCATTGTGAAAACTATAAAATAATTGAACACACCACTAAACAAAAACTTATAAATATCTTCTGTAATTCAATTTTCGTTAATTTTTGCAATAATGATGTATAAAAAGCATAAAACTAATTATATACGCCTCTAGAAACGAATATAAACCTCTGTCCTAAATCATTTTTCCTTTACATTTTTTAATGATGAAGGAGCATTATGAAAAGCATAAAGTAATTGAACATACCACTAAACAAAAACTCATAAATATCTTCTGTAATTCAATTTTCGGTAATTTTGCAATCATGATATATAAAAAGCATAAAACTAATTATGTACGCCTCTAGAAACGGATATAAACCTCTGTCCTAAATCATTTGTCCTTTACATTTTTTAATGATGAAGGAGCATTGTGAAAACTATAAAATAATTGAACACACCACTAAACAAAAACTTATAAATATCTTCTGTAATTCAATTTTCGTTAATTTTTGCAATCATGATATATAAAAAGCATAAAACTAATTATATACGCCTCTAGAAACGGATATAAACCTCTGTCCTAAATCATTTTTTCTTTACATTTTTTAATGATGAAGGAGCATTATGAAAAGCATAAAATAATTGAACACACAACTAAACAAAATCTTATAAATATCTTCTGTAATTCAATTTTCGTTAATTTTTGCAATAACGATATATGAAAAGCATAAAACTAATTATATACACCTCTAGAAACGGATATAAACCTCTGTCCTAAATCATTTTTCCTTTACATTTTTTAATGGTAAAGGGGCATTGTGAAAACTATAAAATAATTGAACACACCACTAAACAAAAACTTATAAATATCTTCTGTAATTCAATTTTCGTTAATTTTGCAATCATGATATATAAAAAGCATAAAACTAATTATATACGCCTCTAGAAACGGATATAAACCTCTGTCCTAAATCATTTTTCCTTTATATTTTTTAATGATGAAGGAGCATTATGAAAAGCATAAAATAATTGAACACAACTAAACAAAATCTTATAAATATCTTCTGTAATTCAATTTTCGTTAATTTTGCAATAATGATATATAAAAAGCATAAAACTAATTATATACACCTCTAGAAACGGATATAAACCTCTGTCCTAAATCATTTTTCCTTTACATTTTTTAATGATTAAGGAGCATTATGAAAAGCATAAAATAATTGAACACATCACTAAACAAAAATTTATAAATATCTTCTGTAATTCAATTTTCGTTAATTTTTGCAATCATGATATATAAAAAGCATAAAACTAATTATATACTCCTCTAGAAACGGATATAAACCTCTGTTCTAAATCATTTTTTCTTTACATGTTTTTATGATGAAGGAGCATTATGAAAAGCATAAAATAAATGAAGACACCACTAAACAAAAACTTATAAATATCTTCTGTAATTCAATTTTCGTTAATTTTTGCAATAATGATGTATAAAAAGCATAAAACTAATTTTAATACGCCTCTAGAAACGAATATAAACCTCTGTTCTAAATCATTTTTCCTTTAGATTTTTTAATGATGAAGGAGCATTATGAAAAGCATAAAATAATTGAACACACCACTAAACAAAAACTCATAAATATCTTCTGTAATTCAATTTTCGGTAATTTTGCAATCATGATATATAAAAAGCATAAAACTAATTATATACACCTCTAGAAACGGATATAAACCTCTGTCCTAAATAATTTTTCCTTTACATTTTGTAATGATGAAGGAGCATTATGAAAAGCATAAAATAATTGAACACACCAGTAAACAAAAACTTATAAATATCTTCTGTAATTCAATTTTCGTTAATTTTGCAATAATGATATATAAAAAGCATAAAACTAATTATATACGCCTCTAGAAACGGATATAAACCTCTGTCCTAAATCAGTTTTCCTTTACATTTTTTAATGATGAAGGAGCATTGTGAAAACTATAAAATAATTGAACACACCACTAAACAAAAACTTATAAATATCTTCTGTAATTCAATTTTCGTTAATTTTTGCAATAATGATGTATAAAAAGCATAAAACTAATTATATACGCCTCTAGAAACGAATATAAACCTCTGTCCTAAATCATTTTTCCTTTACATTTTTTAATGATGAAGGAGCATTATGAAAAGCATAAAGTAATTGAACATACCACTAAACAAAAACTCATAAATACCTTCTGTAATTCAATTTTCGGTAATTTTGCAATCATGATATATAAAAAGCATAAAACTAATTATGTACGCCTCTAGAAACGGATATAAACCTCTGTCCTAAATCATTTGTCCTTTACATTTTTTAATGATGAAGGAGCATTGTGAAAACTATAAAATAATTGAACACACCACTAAACAAAAACTTATAAATATCTTCTGTAATTCAATTTTCGTTAATTTTTGCAATCATGATATATAAAAAGCATAAAACTAATTATATACGCCTCTAGAAACGGATATAAACCTCTGTCCCAAATCATTTTTTCTTTACATTTTTTAATGATGAAGGAGCATTATGAAAAGCATAAAATAATTGAACACACAACTAAACAAAATCTTATAAATATCTTCTGTAATTCAATTTTCGTTAATTTTGCAATAATGATATATAAAAAGCATAAAACTAATTATATACACCTCTAGAAACGGATATAAACCTCTGTCCTAAATCATTTTTCCTTTACATTTTTTAATGATTAAGGAGCATTATGAAAAGCATAAAATAATTGAACACATCACTAAACAAAAATTTATAAATATCTTCTGTAATTCAATTTTCGTTAATTTTTGCAATCATGATATATAAAAAGCATAAAACTAATTATATACTCCTCTAGAAACGGATATAAACCTCTGTCCTAAATAATTTTTTCTTTACATGTTTTTATGATGAAGGAGCATTATGAAAAGCATAAAATAAATGAAGACACCACTAAACAAAAACTTATAAATATCTTCTGTAATTCAATTTTCGTTAATTTTTGCAATAATGATGTATAAAAAGCATAAAACTAATTTTAATACGCCTCTAGAAACGAATATAAACCTCTGTTCTAAATCATTTTTCCTTTAGATTTTTTAATGATGAAGGAGCATTATGAAAAGCATAAAATAATTGAACACACCACTAAACAAAAACTCATAAATATCTTCTGTAATTCAATTTTCGGTAATTTTGCAATCATGATATATAAAAAGCATAAAACTAATTATATACACCTCTAGAAACGGATATAAACCTCTGCCCTAAATCATTTTTCCTTTACATTTTTTAATGATGAAGGAGCATTATGAAAAGCATAAAATAATTGAACACACAACTAAACAAAATCTTATAAATATCTTCTGTAATTCAATTTTCGTTAATTTTGCAATCATGATATATAAAAAGCATAAAACTAATTATATACACTTCTAGAAACGGATATAAACCTCTGTCCTAAATCATTTTCCCTTTACATTTTTTAATGATTAAAGAGCATTATGAAAAGCATAATATAATTGAACACATCACTAAACAAAAATTTATAAATATCTTCTGTAATTCAATTTTCGTTAATTTTTGCAATCATGATATATAAAAAGCATAAAACTAGTTATATACACCTCTAGAAACGGATATAAACCTCTGTCCTAAATCATTTTTCCTTTACATTTTTTAATGATGAAGGAGCATTATGAAAAGCATAAAATAATTGAACACACCACTAAACAAAAACTCATAAATATCTTCTGTAATTCAATTTTCGGTAATTTTGCAATCATGATATATAAAAAGCATAAAACTAATTATATACACCTCTAGAAACGGATATAAACCTCTGTCCTAAATCATTTTTCCTTTACATTTTTTAATGATGAAGGAGCATTATGAAAAGCATAAAATAATTGAACACACCAGTAAACAAAAACTTATAAATATCTTCTGTAATTCAATTTTCGTTAATTTTGCAATAATGATATATAAAAAGCATAAAACTAATTATATACGCCTCTAGAAACGGATATAAACCTCTGTCCTAAATCAGTTTTCCTTTACATTTTTTAATGATGAAGGAGCATTGTGAAAACTATAAAATAATTGAACACACCACTAAACAAAAACTTATAAATATCTTCTGTAATTCAATTTTCGTTAATTTTTGCAATAATGATGTATAAAAAGCATAAAACTAATTATATACGCCTCTAGAAACGAATATAAACCTCTGTCCTAAATCATTTTTCCTTTACATTTTTTAATGATGAAGGAGCATTATGAAAAGCATAAAGTAATTGAACATACCACTAAACAAAAACTCATAAATACCTTCTGTAATTCAATTTTCGGTAATTTTGCAATCATGATATATAAAAAGCATAAAACTAATTATGTACGCCTCTAGAAACGGATATAAACCTCTGTCCTAAATCATTTGTCCTTTACATTTTTTAATGATGAAGGAGCATTGTGAAAACTATAAAATAATTGAACACACCACTGAACAAAAACTTATAAATATCTTCTGTAATTCAATTTTCGTTAATTTTTGCAATCATGATATATAAAAAGCATAAAACTAATTATATACGCCTCTAGAAACGGATATAAACCTCTGTCCTAAATCATTTTTTCTTTACATTTTTTAATGATGAAGGAGCATTATGAAAAGCATAAAATAATTGAACACACAACTAAACAAAATCTTATAAATATCTTCTGTAATTCAATTTTCGTTAATTTTTGCAATAACGATATATGAAAAGCATAAAACTAATTATATACACCTCTAGAAACGGATATAAACCTCTGTCCTAAATCATTTTTCCTTTACATTTTTTAATGATAAAGGAGCATTGTGAAAACTATAAAATAATTGAACACACCACTAAACAAAAACTTATAAATATCTTCTGTAATTCAATTTTCGTTAATTTTGCAATCATGATATATAAAAAGCATAAAACTAATTATATACGCCTCTAGAAACGGATATAAACCTCTGTCCTAAATCATTTTTCCTTTATATTTTTTAATGATGAAGAAGCATTATGAAAAGCATAAAATAATTGAACACAACTAAACAAAATCTTATAAATATCTTCTGTAATTCAATTTTCGTTAATTTTGCAATAATGATATATAAAAAGCATAAAACTAATTATATACACCTCTAGAAACGGATATAAACCTCTGTCCTAAATCATTTTTCCTTTACATTTTTTAATGATTAAGGAGCATTATGAAAAGCATAAAATAATTGAACACATCACTAAACAAAAATTTATAAATATCTTCTGTAATTCAATTTTCGTTAATTTTTGCAATCATGATATATAAAAAGCATAAAACTAATTATATACTCCTCTAGAAACGGATATAAACCTCTGTCCTAAATAATTTTTTCTTTACATGTTTTTATGATGAAGGAGCATTATGAAAAGCATAAAATAAATGAAGACACCACTAAACAAAAACTTATAAATATCTTCTGTAATTCAATTTTCGTTAATTTTTGCAATAATGATGTATAAAAAGCATAAAACTAATTTTAATACGCCTCTAGAAACGAATATAAACCTCTGTTCTAAATCATTTTTCCTTTAGATTTTTTAATGATGAAGGAGCATTATGAAAAGCATAAAATAATTGAACACACCACTAAACAAAAACTCATAAATATCTTCTGTAATTCAATTTTCTGTAATTTTGCAATCATGATATATAAAAAGCATAAAACTAATTACATACACCTCTAGAAACGGATATAAACCTCTGCCCTAAATCATTTTTCCTTTACATTTTTTAATGATGAAGGAGCATTATGAAAAGCATAAAATAATTGAACACACCAGTAAACAAAAACTTATAAATATCTTCTGTAATTCAATTTTCGTTAATTTTGCAATAATGATATATAAAAAGCATAAAACTAATTATATACGCCTCTAGAAACGGATATAAATCTCTGTCCTAAATCAGTTTTCCTTTACATATTTTAATGATGAAGGAGCATTGTGAAAACTATAAAATAATTGAACACACCACTAAACAAAAACTTATAAATATCTTCTGTAATTCAATTTTCGTTAATTTTTGCAATAATGATGTATAAAAAGCATAAAACTAATTATATACGCCTCTAGAAACGAATATAAACCTCTGTCCTAAATCATTTTTCCTTTACATTTTTTAATGATGTGAAGGAGCATTATGAAAAGCATAAAGTAATTGAACATACCACTAAACAAAAACTCATAAATATCTTCTGTAATTCAATTTTCGGTAATTTTGCAATCATGATATATAAAAAGCATAAAACTAATTATGTACGCCTCTAGAAACGGATATAAACCTCTGTCCTAAATCATTTGTCCTTTACATTTTTTAATGATGAAGGAGCATTGTGAAAACTATAAAATAATTGAACACACCACTAAACAAAAACTTATAAATATCTTCTGTAATTCAATTTTCGTTAATTTTTGCAATCATGATATATAAAAAGCATAAAACTAATTATATACGCCTCTAGAAACGGATATAAACCTCTGTCCTAAATCATTTTTTCTTTACATTTTTTAATGATGAAGGAGCATTATGAAAAGCATAAAATAATTGAACACACAACTAAACAAAATCTTATAAATATCTTCTGTAATTCAATTTTCGTTAATTTTTGCAATAACGATATATGAAAAGCATAAAACTAATTATATACACCTCTAGAAACGGATATAAACCTCTGTCCTAAATCATTTTTCCTTTACATTTTTTAATGATAAAGGAGCATTGTGAAAACTATAAAATAATTGAACACACCACTAAACAAAAACTTATAAATATCTTCTGTAATTCAATTTTCGTTAATTTTGCAATCATGATATATAAAAAGCATAAAACTAATTATATACGCCTCTAGAAACGGATATAAACCTCGGTCCTAAATCATTTTTCCTTTACATATTTTAATGATGAAGGAGCATTGTGAAAACTATAAAATAATTGAACACACCACTAAACAAAAACTTATAAATATCTTCAGTAATTCAATTTTCGTTAATTTTTGCAATCATGATATATAAAAAGCATAAAACTAATTATATACACTTCTAGAAACGGATATAAACCTCTGTCCTAAATCATTTTCCCTTTACATTTTTTAATGATTAAAGAGCATTATGAAAAGCATAATATAATTGAACACATCACTAAACAAAAATTTATAAATATCTTCTGTAATTCAATTTTCGTTAATTTTTGCAATCATGATATATAAAAAGCATAAAACTAGTTATATACACCTCTAGAAACGGATATAAACCTCTGTCCTAAATCATTTTTCCTTTACATTTTTTAATGATTAAGGAGCATTATGAAAAGCATAAAATGATTGAACACACCACTAAACAAAAACTTATAAATATCTTCTGTAATTCAATTTTCGTTAATTTTTGCAATAATGATATATAAAAAGCATTAAACTAATTATATACGCCTCTAGAAACGGATATAAACCTCTGTCCTAAATCATTTTCCCTTTACATTTTTTAATGATTAAAGAGCATTATGAAAAGCATAATATAATTGAACACATCACTAAACAAAAATTTATAAATATCTTCTGTAATTCAATTTTCGTTAATTTTTGCAATCATGATATATAAAAAGCATAAAACTAGTTATATACACCTCTAGAAACGGATATAAACCTCTGTCCTAAATCATTTTTCCTTTACATTTTTTAATGATTAAGGAGCATTATGAAAAGCATAAAATGATTGAACACACCACTAAACAAAAACTTATAAATATCTTCTGTAATTCAATTTTCGTTAATTTTTGCAATAATGATATATAAAAAGCATTAAACTAATTATATACGCCTCTAGAAACGGATATAAACCTCTGTCCTAAATAATTTTTCCTTTACATTTTTTAATGATGAAGGAGCATTGTGAAAACTATAAAATAATTGAACACACCACTAAACAAAAACTTATAAATATCTTCTGTAATTCTTATTTTCGTTAATTTTGCAATCATGATATATAAAAAGCATAAAGCTAATTATATACGCCTCTAGAAACGGATATAAACCTCTGTCCTAAATCATTTTTTCTTTACATTTTTTAATGATGAAGGAGCATTGTGAAAACTATAAAATAATTGAACACACCACTAAACAAAAACTTATAAATATCTTCTGTAATTCAATTTTCGTTAATTTTTGCAATCATGATATATAAAAAGCATAAAACTAATTATATACTACTCTAGAAACGGATATAAACCTCTGTCCTAAATCATTTTTTCTTTACATTTTTTAATGATGAAGGAGCATTATGAAAAGCATAAAATAATTGAACACACAACTAAACAAAATCTTATAAATATCTTCTGTAATTCAATTTTCGTTAATTTTTGCAATAATGATATATAAAAAGCATAAAACTAATTATATACACCTCTAGAAACATATATAAACCTCTGCCCTAAATCATTTTTCCTTTACATTTTTTAATGATTAAGGAGCATTATGAAAAGCATAAAATGATTGAACACACCACTAAACAAAAACTTATAAATATCTTCTGTAATTCAATTTTCGTTAATTTTTGCAATCATGATATATAAAAAGCATAAAACTAATTATATACACCTCTAGAAACGGATATAAACCTCTGTCCTAAATCATTTTTTCTTTACATTTTTTTATGATGAATGAGCATTATGAAAAGGATAAAATAATTGAACACACCACTAAACAAAAACTTATAAATATCTTCTGTAATTCAATTTTCGTTAATTTTTGCAATAATGATATATAAAAAGCATAAAATTAATTATATACACCTCTAGAAACGGATTTAAACCTCTGTCCTAAATCATTTTTCCTTTACATTTTTTAATGATTAAGGAGCATTATGAAAAGCATAAAATAATTGAACACACAACTAAACAAAATCTTATAAATATCTTCTGTAATTCAATTTTCGTTAATTTTTGCAATAATGATATATAAAAAGCATAAAACTAATTATATACACCTCTAGAAACGGATATAAACCTCGGTCCTAAATCATTTTTCCTTTACATATTTTAATGATGAAGGAGCATTGTGAAAACTATAAAATAATTGAACACACCACTAAACAAAAACTTATAAATATCTTCAGTAATTCAATTTTCGTTAATTTTTGCAATCATGATATATAAAAAGCATAAAACTAATTATATACACTTCTAGAAACGGATATAAACCTCTGTCCTAAATCATTTTCCCTTTACATTTTTTAATGATTAAAGAGCATTATGAAAAGCATAATATAATTGAACACATCACTAAACAAAAATTTATAAATATCTTCTGTAATTCAATTTTCGTTAATTTTTGCAATCATGATATATAAAAAGCATAAAACTAGTTATATACACCTCTAGAAACGGATATAAACCTCTGTCCTAAATCATTTTTCCTTTACATTTTTTAATGATTAAGGAGCATTATGAAAAGCATAAAATGATTGAACACACCACTAAACAAAAACTTATAAATATCTTCTGTAATTCAATTTTCGTTAATTTTTGCAATAATGATATATAAAAAGCATTAAACTAATTATATACGCCTCTAGAAACGGATATAAACCTCTGTCCTAAATAATTTTTCCTTTACATTTTTTAATGATGAAGGAGCATTGTGAAAACTATAAAATAATTGAACACACCACTAAACAAAAACTTATAAATATCTTCTGTAATTCTTATTTTCGTTAATTTTGCAATCATGATATATAAAAAGCATAAAGCTAATTATATACGCCTCTAGAAACGGATATAAACCTCTGTCCTAAATCATTTTTTCTTTACATTTTTTAATGATGAAGGAGCATTGTGAAAACTATAAAATAATTGAACACACCACTAAACAAAAACTTATAAATATCTTCTGTAATTCAATTTTCGTTAATTTTTGCAATCATGATATATAAAAAGCATAAAACTAATTATATACTACTCTAGAAACGGATATAAACCTCTGTCCTAAATCATTTTTTCTTTACATTTTTTAATGATGAAGGAGCATTATGAAAAGCATAAAATAATTGAACACACAACTAAACAAAATCTTATAAATATCTTCTGTAATTCAATTTTCGTTAATTTTTGCAATAATGATATATAAAAAGCATAAAACTAATTATATACACCTCTAGAAACATATATAAACCTCTGCCCTAAATCATTTTTCCTTTACATTTTTTAATGATTAAGGAGCATTATGAAAAGCATAAAATGATTGAACACACCACTAAACAAAAACTTATAAATATCTTCTGTAATTCAATTTTCGTTAATTTTTGCAATCATGATATATAAAAAGCATAAAACTAATTATATACACCTCTAGAAACGGATATAAACCTCTGTCCTAAATCATTTTTTCTTTACATTTTTTTATGATGAATGAGCATTATGAAAAGCATAAAATAATTGAACACACCACTAAACAAAAACTTATAAATATCTTCTGTAATTCAATTTTCGTTAATTTTTGCAATAATGATATATAAAAAGCATAAAATTAATTATATACACCTCTAGAAACGGATTTAAACCTCTGTCCTAAATCATTTTTCCTTTACATTTTTTAATGATTAAGGAGCATTATGAAAAGCATAAAATAATTGAACACACAACTAAACAAAATCTTATAAATATCTTCTGTAATTCAATTTTCGTTAATTTTTGCAATAATGATATATAAAAAGCATAAAACTAATTATATACACCTCTAGAAACGGATATAAACCTCTGTCCTAAATCATTTTCCCTTTACATTTTTTAATGATTAAAGAGCATTATGAAAAGCATAAAATATTTGAACACACCACTAAACAAAAACTTATAAATATCTTCTGTAATTCAATTTTCGTTAATTTTTGCAATAATGATATATAAAAAGCATAAAACTAATTATATACACCTCTAGAAACGGATATAAACCTCTGTCCTAAATCATTTTTCCTTTACATTTTTTAATGACGAAGGAGCATTGTGAAAACTATAAAATAATTGAACACACCACTAAACAAAAACTTATAAATATCTTCTGTAATTCAATTTTCGTTAATTTTGCAATCATGATATATAAAAAGCATAAAACTAATTATATACGCCTCTAGAAACGGATATAAACCTCTGTCCTAAATCATTTTTCCTTTACATTTTTTAAAGATGAAGGAGCATTGTGAAAACTATAAAATAATTGAACACACCACTAAACAAAAACTTATAAATATCTTCTGTAATTCAAATAACGTTAATTTTTGCAATCATGATATATAAAAAGCATAAAACTAATTATATACTCCTCTAGAAACGGATATAAACCTCTGTCCTAAATACTTTTTTCTTTACATTTTTTAATGATGAAGGAGCATTATGAAAAGCATAAAATAAATGAAGACACCACTAAACAAAAACTTATAAATATCTTCTGTATTTCAATTTTCGTTAATTTTGCAATCATGATATATAAAAAGCATAAAACTAATTATATACTCCTCTTGAAACGGATATAAACCTCTGTCCTAAATAATTTTTCCTTTACATTTTTTAATGATGAAGGAGCATTGTGAAAACTATAAAATAATTGAACACAGAACTAAACAAAATCTTATAAATATCTTCTGTAATTCAATTTTCGTTAATTTTTGCAATAATGATATATAAAAAGCATAAAACTAAATATATACACCTCTAGAAACGGATATAAACCTCTGTCCTAAATCATTTTCCCTTTACATTTTTTAATGATTAAAGAGCATTATGAAAAGCATAATATAATTGAACAAATCACTAAACAAAAATTTATAAATATCTTCTGTAATTCAATTTTCGTTAGTTTTTGCAATCATGATATATAAAAAGCATAAAACTGATTATATACACCTCTAGAAACGGATATAAACCTCTGTCCTAAATCATTTTTCCTTTACATTTTTTAATGATTAAGGAGCATTATGAAAAGCATAAAATGATTGAACACATCACTAAACAAAAACTTATAAATATCTTCTGTAATTCAATTTTCGTTAATTTTGCAATCATGATATATAAAAAGCATAAAACTAATTATGTACGCCTCTAGAAACGGATATAAACCTCTGTCCTAAATCATTTTTCCTTTACATTTTTTAATGATGAAGGAGCATTGTGAAAACTATAAAATAATTGAACACACCACTAAACAAAAACTTATAAATATCTTCTGTAATTCAATTTTCGTTAATTTTTGCAATCATGATATATAAAATGCAAACAACTAATTATATACTCCTCTAGAAACGGATATAAACCTCTGTCCTAAATCATTTTTTCTTTACATTTTTTAATGATGAAGGAGCATTATGAAAAGCATAAAATAATTGAACACACAACTAAACAAAATCTTATAAATATCTTCTGTAATTCAATTTTCGTTAATTTTTGCAATAATGATATATAAAAAGCATAAAACTAATTATATACACCTCTAGAAACGGATATAAACCTCTGTCCTAAATCATTTTCCCTTTACATTTTTTAATGATTAAAGAGAATTATGAAAAGCATAATATAATTGAACACATCACTAAACAAAAGTCTATAAATATCTTCTGTAATTCAATTTTCGTTAGTTTTTGCAATCATGATATTCAAAAAGCATAAAACTAATTATATACACCTCTAGAAACGGATATAAACCTCTGTCCTAAATCATTTTTCCTTTACATTTTTTAATGATTAAGGAGCATTATGAAAAGCATAAAATGATTGAACACACCACTAAACAAAAACTTATAAATATCTTCTGTAATTCAATTTTCGTTAATTTTTGCAATAATGATATATAAAAAGCATAAAACTAATTATATACGCCTCTAGAAACGGATATAAACCTCTGTCCTAAATAATTTTTCCTTTACATTTTTTAATGATGAAGGAGCATTGTGAAAACTATAAAATAATTGAACACACCACTAAACAAAAACTTATAAATATCTTCTGTAATTCAATTTTCGTTAATTTTGCAATCATGATATATAAAAAGCATAAAACTAATTATATACGCCTCTAGAAACGGATATAAACCTCTGTCCTAAATCATTTTTTCTTTACATTTTTTATTGATGAAGGAGCATTGTGAAAACTATAAAATAATTGAACACACCACTAAACAAAAACTTATAAATATCTTCTGTAATTCAATTTTCGTTAATTTTTGCAATCATGATATATTAAAAGCATAAAACTAATTATATACGCCTCTAGAAACGGATATAAACCTCTGTCCTAAATCATTTTTCCCTTACAATTTTTAATGATGAAGGAGCGTTATGAAAAGCATAAAATAATTGAACACACCACTAAACGAAAACCTATAAATATCTTCTGTAATTCAATTTTCGTTAATTTTGGCAATCATGATATATAAAAAGCATAAAACTAATTATATACACCTCAAGAAACGGATATAAACCTCTGTCCTAAATCATTTTTCCTTTACATTTTTTAATGATTAAGGAGCATTGTGAAAACTATAAAATAATTGAACACACCACTAAACAAAAACTTATAAATATCTTCTGTATTTCAATTTTCGTTAATTTTTGCAATCATGATATATAACAAGCATAAAACTAATTATATACTCCTCTAGAAACGGATATAAATCTCTGTCCTAAATCATTTTTTCTTTACATTTTTTAATGATGAAGGAGCATTATGAAAAGCATAAAATAATTGAACACAACCCTAACAAAATCTTATAAATATCTTCTGTAATTCAATTTTCGTTAATTTTTGCAATAATGATATATAAAAAAGCATAAAACTAATTACATACACCTCTAGAAACGGATATAAACCTCTGTCCTAAATCATTTTTTCTTTACATTTTTTAATGATAAAGGAGCATTATGAAAACATAAAATAAATGAAGACAACACTAAACAAAAAATTATAAATATCTTCTGTAATTTAATTTTCGTTAATTTTTGCAATCATGATATATAAAAAGCATAAAACTAATTATATATACCTCTAGAAACGGATATAAACCTCTGTCCTAAATCATTTTTCCTTTACATTTTTTAATGATGAAGGAGCATTGTGAAAACTATAAAATAATTGAACACACCACTAAACAAAAACTTATAAATATCTTCTGTAATTCAATTTTCGTTAATTCTTGCAATAACGATTTATAAAAAGCATAAAACTAATTATATACTCCTCTAGAAACGGATATAAACCTCTGTCCTAAATCATTTTTCCTTTACATTTTTTAATGATGAAGGAGCATTATGAAAAGCATAAAATAATTGAACACAACTAAACAAAATCTTATAAATATCTTCTGTAATTCAATTTTCGTTAATTTTGCAATAATGATATATAAAAAGCATAAAACTAATTATATACACCTCTAGAAACGGATATAAACCTCTGTCCTAAATCATTTTTCCTTTACATTTTTTAATGATTAAGGAGCATTATGAAAAGCATAAAATAATTGAACACATCACTAAACAAAAATTTATAAATATCTTCTGTAATTCAATTTCCGTTAATTTTTGCAATCATGATATATAAAAAGCATAAAACTAATTATATACTCCTCTAGAAACGGATATAAACCTCTGTCCTAAATAATTTTTTCTTTACATGTTTCTATGATGAAGGAGCATTATGAAAAGCATAAAATAAATGAAGACACCACTAAACAAAAACTTATAAATATCTTCTGTAATTCAATTTTCGTTAATTTTTGCAATAATGATGTATAAAAAGCATAAAACTAATTTTAATACGCCTCTAGAAACGAATATAAACCTCTGTTCTAAATCATTTTTCCTTTAGATTTTTTAATGATGAAGGAGCATTATGAAAAGCATAAAATAATTGAACACACCACTAAACAAAAACTCATAAATATCTTCTGTAATTCAATTTTCGGTAATTTTGCAATCATGATATATAAAAAGCATAAAACTAATTATATACACCTCTAGAAACGGATATAAACCTCTGTCCTAAATCATTTTTCCTTTACATTTTTTAATGATGAAGGAGCATTATGAAAAGCATAAAATAATTGAACACACCAGTAAACAAAAACTTATAAATATCTTCTGTAATTCAATTTTCGTTAATTTTGCAATAATGATATATAAAAAGCATAAAACTAATTATATACGCCTCTTGAAACGGATATAAACCTCTGTCCTAAATCAGTTTTCCTTTACATTTTTTAATGATGAAGGAGCATTGTGAAAACTATAAAATAATTGAACACACCACTAAACAAAAACTTATAAATATCTTCTGTAATTCAATTTTTGTTAATTTTTGCAATAATGATGTATAAAAAGCATAAAACTAATTATATACGCCTCTAGAAACGAATATAAACCTCTGTCCTAAATCATTTTTCCTTTACATTTTTTAATGATGAAGGAGCATTATGAAAAGCATAAAGTAATTGAACATACCACTAAACAAAAACTCATAAATATCTTCTGTAATTCAATTTTCGGTAATTTTGCAATCATGATATATAAAAAGCATAAAACTAATTATGTACGCCTCTAGAAACGGATATAAACCTCTGTCCTAAATCATTTGTCCTTTACATTTTTTAATGATGAAGGAGCATTGTGAAAACTATAAAATAATTGAACACACCACTAAACAAAAACTTATAAATATCTTCTGTAATTCAATTTTCGTTAATTTTTGCAATCATGATAAATAAAAAGCATAAAACTAATTATATACGCCTCTAGAAACGGATATAAACCTCTGTCCTAAATCATTTTTTCTTTACATTTTTTAATGATGAAGGAGCATTATGAAAAGCATAAAATAATTGAACACACAACTAAACAAAATCTTATAAATATCTTCTGTAATTCAATTTTCGTTAATTTTTGCAATAACGATATATGAAAAGCATAAAACTAATTATATACACCTCTAGAAACGGATATAAACCTCTGTCCTAAATCATTTTTCCTTTACATTTTTTAATGATAAAGGAGCATTGTGAAAACTATAAAATAATTGAACACACCACTAAACAAAAACTTATAAATATCTTCTGTAATTCAATTTTCGTTAATTTTGCAATCATGATATATAAAAAGCATAAAACTAATTATATACGCCTCTAGAAACGGATATAAACCTCGGTCCTAAATCATTTTTCCTTTACATTTTTTAATGATAAAGGAGCATTGTGAAAACTATAAAATAATTGAACACACCACTAAACAAAAACTTATAAATATCTTCAGTAATTCAATTTTCGTTAATTTTTGCAATCATGATATATAAAAAGCATAAAACTAATTATATACTCCTCTAGAAACGGATATAAACCTCCGTCCTAAATCATTTTTTCTTTACACTTTTTAATGATGAAGGAGCATTATGAAAAGCATAAAATAATTGAACACACAACTAAACAAAATCTTATAAATATCTTCTGTAATTCAATTTTCGTTAATTTTTGCAATAATGATATATAAAAAGCATTAAACTAATTATATACACTTCTAGAAACGGATATAAACCTCTGTCCTAAATCATTTTCCCTTTACATTTTTTAATGATTAAAGAGCATTATGAAAAGCATAATATAATTGAACACATCACTAAACAAAAATTTATAAATATCTTCTGTAATTCAATTTTCGTTAATTTTTGCAATAATGATATATAAAAAGCATAAAACTAGTTATATACACCTCTAGAAACGGATATAAACCTCTGTCCTAAATCATTTTTCCTTTACATTTTTTAATGATTAAGGAGCATTATGAAAAGCATAAAATGATTGAACACACCACTAAACAAAAACTTATAAATATCTTCTGTAATTCAATTTTCGTTAATTTTTGCAATAATGATATATAAAAAGCATAAAACTAATTATATACGCCTCTAGAAACGGATACAAACCTCTGTCCTAAATAATTTTTCCTTTACATTTTTTAATGATGAAGGAGCATTGTGAAAACTATAAAATAATTGAACACACCACTAAACAAAAACTTATAAATATCTTCTGTAATTCAATTTTCGTTAATTTTGCAATAATGATATATAAAAAGCATAAAGCTAATTATATACGCCTCTAGAAACGGATATAAACCTCTGTCCTAAATCATTTTTTCTTTACATTTTTTAATGATGAAGGAGCATTGTGAAAACTATAAAATAATTGAACACACCACTAAACAAAAACTTATAAATATCTTCTGTAATTCAATTTTCGTTAATTTTTGCAATCATGATATATAAAAAGCATAAAACTAATTATATACTACTCTAGAAACGGATATAAACCTCTGTCCTAAATCATTTTTTCTTTACATTTTTTAATAATTAAGGAGCATTATGAAAAGCATAAAATAATTGAACACACCACTAAACAAAAACTTATAAATATCTTCTGTCATTCAATTTTCGTTAATTTTTGCAATAATGATATATAAAAAGCATTAAACTAATTATATACACCTCTAGAAACATATATAAACCTCTGCCCTAAATCATTTTTCCTTTACATTTTTTAATGATTAAGGAGCATTATGAAAAGCATAAAATGATTGAACACACCACTAAACAAAAACTTATAAATATCTTCTGTAATTCAATTTTCGTTAATTTTTGCAATCATGATATATAAAAAGCATAAAACTAATTATATACACCTCTAGAAACGGATATAAACCTCTGTCCTAAATCATTTTTTCTTTACATTTTTTTATGATGAATGAGCATTATGAAAAGCATAAAATAATTGAACACACCACTAAACAAAAACTTATAAATATCTTCTGTAATTCAATTTTCGTTAATTTTTGCAATAATGATATATAAAAAGCATAAAATTAATTATATACACCTCTAGAAACGGATTTAAACCTCTGTCCTAAATCATTTTTCCTTTACATTTTTTAATGATTAAGGAGCATTATGAAAAGCATAAAATAATTGAACACACAACTAAACAAAATCTTATAAATATCTTCTGTAATTCAATTTTCGTTAATTTTTGCAATAATGATATATAAAAAGCATAAAACTAAATATATACACCTCTAGAAACGGATATAAACCTCTGTCCTAAATCATTTTCCCTTTACATTTTTTTATGATTAAAGAGCATTATGAAAAGCATAATATAATTGAACAAATCACTAAACAAAAATTTATAAATATCTTCTGTAATTCAATTTTCGTTAGTTTTTGCAATCATGATATATAAAAAGCATAAAACTGATTATATACACCTCTAGAAACGGATATAAACCTCTGTCCTAAATCATTTTTCCTTTACATTTTTTAATGATTAAGGAGCATTATGAAAAGCATAAAATGATTGAACACACCACTAAACAAAAACTTATAAATATCTTCTGTAATTCAATTTTCGTTAATTTTGCAATCATGATATATAAAAAGCATAAAACTAATTATATACGCCTCTAGAAACGGATATAAACGTCTGTCCTAAATCATTTTTCCTTTACATTTTTTAATGATGAAGGAGCATTGTGAAAACTATAAAATATTTGAACACACCACTAAACAAAAACTTATAATTATCTTCTGTAATTCAATTTACGTTAATTTTTGCAATCATGATATATAAAAAGCATAAAACTAATTATATACGCCTCTTGAAACGGATATAAACCTCTGTCCTAAATAATTTTTCCTTTACATTTTTTAATGATGAAGGAGCATTGTGAAAACTATAAAATAATTGAACACACCACTAAACAAAAACTTATAAATATCTTCTGTAATTCAATTTTCGTTAATTTTTGCAATCATGATATATAAAAAGCAAACAACTAATTATATACTCCTCTAGAAACGGATATAAACCTCTGTCCTAAATCATTTTCCCTTTACATTTTTTAATGATTAAAGAGAATTATGAAAAGCATAATATAATTGAACACATCACTAAACAAAAGTCTATAAATATCTTCTGTAATTCAATTTTCGTTAGTTTTTGCAATCATGATATTCAAAAAGCATAAAACTAATTATATACACCTCTAGAAACGGATATAAACCTCTGTCCTAAATCATTTTTCCTTTACATTTTTTAATGATTAAGGAGCATTATGAAAAGCATAAAATAATTGAACACACCACTAAACAAAAACCTATAAATATCTTCTGTAATTCAATTTTCGTTAATTTTTGCAATCATGATATATAAAAAGCATAAAACTAATTATATACGCCTCTAGAAACGGATATAAACCTCTGTCCTAAATAATTTTTCCTTTACATTTTTTAATGATGAAGGAGCATTGTGAAAACTATAAAATAATTGAACACACCACTAAACAAAAACTTATAAATATCTTCTGTAATACAATTTCGTTAATTTTGCAATCATGATATATAAAAAGCATAAAACTAATTATATACGCCTCTAGAAACGGATATAAACCTCTGTCCTAAATCATTTTTTCTTTACATTTTTTAATGATGAAGGAGCATTGTGAAAACTATAAAATAATTGAACACACCACTAAACAAAATCTTATAAATATCTTCTGTAATTCAATTTTCGTTAATTTTTGCAATAATGATATATAAAAAGCATAAAACTAATTATATACACCTCTAGAAACATATATAAACCTCTGCCCTAAATCATTTTCCCATTACATTTTTTAATGATTAAAGAGCATTATGAAAAGCATAATATAATTGAACACATCACTAAACAAAAATTTATAAATATCTTCTGTAATTCAATTTTCGTTAATTTTTGCAATCATGATATATAAAAAGCATAAAACTAATTATATACACCTCTAGAAACGGATATAAACCTCTGTCCTAAATCATTTTTCCTTTACATTTTTAATGATTAAGGAGCATTATGAAAAGCATACAATGATTGAACACACCACTAAACAAAAACTTATAAATATCTTCTGTAATTCAATTTTCGTTAATTTTTGCAATCATGATATATAAAAAGCATAAAACTAATTATATACACCTCTAGAAACGGATATAAACCTCTGTCCTAAATCATTTTTTCTTTACATTTTTTAATGATGAAGGAGCATTATGAAAAGCATAAAATAATTGAACACACCACTAAACAAAAACTAATAAATATCTTCTGTAATTCAATTTTCGTTAATTTTTGCAATAATGATATATAAAAAGCATAAAATTAATTATATACACCTCTAGAAACGGATATAAACCTCTGTCCTAAATCATTTTTCCTTTACATTTTTTAATGATTAAGGAGCATTATGAAAAGCATAAAATGATTGAACACACCACTAAACAAAAACTTATAAATATCTTCTGTAATTCAATTTTCGTTAATTTTTGCAATAATGATATATAAAAAGCATAAAACTAATTATATACGCCTCTAGAAACGGATATAAACCTCTGTCCTAGATAATTTTTCCTTTACATTTTTTAATGATGAAGGAGCATTGTGAAAACTATAAAATAATTGAACACACCACTAAACAAAAACTTATAAATATCTTCTGTAATTCAATTTTCGTTAATTTTGCAATCATGATATATAAAAAGCATAAAACTAATTATATACACCTCTAGAAACGGATATAAACCTCTGTCCTAAATCATTTTTCCTTTACATTTTTTAATGATTAAGGAGCATTATGAAAAGCATAAAATGATTGAACACACCACTAAACAAAAAATTATAAATATCTTCTGTAATTCAATTTTCGTTAATTTTTGCAATCATGATATATAAAAAGCATAAAACTAATTATATACGCCTCTAGATACGGATATAAACCTCTGTCCTAAATCATTTTTCCTATACATTTTTTTATGATTAAGGAGCATTATGAAAAGCATAAAATAATTGAACACATCACTAAACAAAAATTTATAAATATCTTCTGTAATTCAATTTTCGTTAATTTTTGCAATAATGATATATAAAAAGCATAAAACTAATTATATACACCTCTAGAAACGGATATAAACCTCTGTCCTAAATCATTTTTCCTTTACATTTTTTAATGACGAAGGAGCATTGTGAAAACTATAAAATAATTGAACACACCACTAAACAAAAACTTATAAATATCTTCTGTAATTCAATTTTCGTTAATTTTGCAATCATGATATATAAAAAGCATAAAACTAATTATATACGCCTCTAGAAACGGATATAAACCTCTGTTCTAAATCATTTTTCCTTTACATTTTTTAATGATGAAGGAGCATTGTGAAAACTAAGCATAAAATAATTGAACACACAACTAAACAAAATCTTATAAATATCTTCTGTCATTCAATTTTCGTTAATTTTTGCAATAATGATATATAAAAAGCATAAAACTAATTATATACACCTCTAGAAACGGATATAAACCTCTGTCCTAAATCACTTTTCCTTTACATTTTTTAATGATTAAGGAGCAATTTGAAAAGCATAAAATAATTAAACACACCACTAAACAAAAATTTATAAATATCTTCTGTCATTCAATTTTCGTTAATTTTTGCAATCATGATATATAAAAAGGATAAAACTATATATATACTCCTCTAGAAACGGATATAAACCTCTGTCCTAAATCATTTTTCCTTTACATTTTTTAATGATGAAGGAGCATTATGAAAAGCATAAAATAATTGAACACAACACTAAATAAAAACTTATAAATATCTTCTGTCATTCAATTTTCGTTAATTTTTGCAATAATGATATATAAAAAGCATAAAACTAATTATATACACCTCTAGAAACGGATATAAACCTCTGTCCTAAATCATTTTTCCTTTACATTTTTTAATGATTAAGGAGAATTATGAAAAGCATAAAATAATTGAACACACCACTAATCAAAAACTTATAAATATCTTCTGTCATTCAATTTTCGTTAATTTTTGCAATAATGATATATAAAAAGCATAAAACTATTTATATACTCCTCTAGAAACGGATATAAACCTCTGTCCTAAATCATTTTTTCTTTACATTTTTTAATGATGAAGGAGCATTATGAAAAGCATAAAATAATTGAACACACCACTAAACAAAAGTCATAAATATCTTCTGTAATTCAATTTCGTTAATTTTGCAATCATGATATATAAAAAGCATAAAATTAATTATATATTCCTCTAGAAACGGATATAAACCTCTGTCCTAAATCATTTTTTCTTTACATTTTTTAATGATGAAGGAGCATTATGAAAAGCATAAAATAATTGAACACACCACTAAACAAAATCTTATAAATATCTTCTGTAATTCAATTTTCGTTAATTTTTGCAATAATGATATATAAAAAGCATAAAACTAATTATATACACCTCTAGAAACATATATAAACCTCTGCCCTAAATCATTTTCCCATTACATTTTTTAATGATTAAAGAGCATTATGAAAAGCATAATATAATTGAACACATCACTAAACAAAAATTTATAAATATCTTCTGTAATTCAATTTTCGTTAATTTTTGCAATCATGATATATAAAAAGCATAAAACTAATTATATACACCTCTAGAAACGGATATAAACCTCTGTCCTAAATCATTTTTCCTTTACATTTTTTAATGATTAAGGAGCATTATGAAAAGCATAAAATGATTGAACACACCACTAAACAAAAAATTATAAATATCTTCTGTAATTCAATTTTCGTTAATTTTTGCAATCATGATATATAAAAAGCATAAAACTAATTATATACGCCTCTAGATACGGATATAAACCTCTGTCCTAAATCATTTTTCCTATACATTTTTTTATGATTAAGGAGCATTATGAAAAGCATAAAATAATTGAACACATCACTAAACAAAAATTTATAAATATCTTCTGTAATTCAATTTTCGTTAATTTTTGCAATAATGATATATAAAAAGCATAAAACTAATTATATACACCTCTAGAAACGGATATAAACCTCTGTCCTAAATCATTTTTCCTTTACATTTTTTAATGACGAAGGAGCATTGTGAAAACTATAAAATAATTGAACACACCACTAAACAAAAACTTATAAATATCTTCTGTAATTCAATTTTCGTTAATTTTGCAATCATGATATATAAAAAGCATAAAACTAATTATATACGCCTCTAGAAACGGATATAAACCTCTGTTCTAAATCATTTTTCCTTTACATTTTTTAATGATGAAGGAGCATTGTGAAAACTAAGCATAAAATAATTGAACACACAACTAAACAAAATCTTATAAATATCTTCTGTCATTCAATTTTCGTTAATTTTTGCAATAATGATATATAAAAAGCATAAAACTAATTATATACACCTCTAGAAACGGATATAAACCTCTGTCCTAAATCACTTTTCCTTTACATTTTTTAATGATTAAGGAGCAATTTGAAAAGCATAAAATAATTAAACACACCACTAAACAAAAATTTATAAATATCTTCTGTCATTCAATTTTCGTTAATTTTTGCAATCATGATATATAAAAAGGATAAAACTATATATATACTCCTCTAGAAACGGATATAAACCTCTGTCCTAAATCATTTTTCCTTTACATTTTTTAATGATGAAGGAGCATTATGAAAAGCATAAAATAATTGAACACAACACTAAATAAAAACTTATAAATATCTTCTGTCATTCAATTTTCGTTAATTTTTGCAATAATGATATATAAAAAGCATAAAACTAATTATATACACCTCTAGAAACGGATATAAACCTCTGTCCTAAATCATTTTTCCTTTACATTTTTTAATGATTAAGGAGAATTATGAAAAGCATAAAATAATTGAACACACCACTAATCAAAAACTTATAAATATCTTCTGTCATTCAATTTTCGTTAATTTTTGCAATAATGATATATAAAAAGCATAAAACTATTTATATACTCCTCTAGAAACGGATATAAACCTCTGTCCTAAATCATTTTTTCTTTACATTTTTTAATGATGAAGGAGCATTATGAAAAGCATAAAATAATTGAACACACCACTAAACAAAAGTCATAAATATCTTCTGTAATTCAATTTCGTTAATTTTGCAATCATGATATATAAAAAGCATAAAACTAATTATGTACGCCTCTAGAAACGGATATAAAACTCTGTCCTAATTCATTTTTCCTTTACATTTTTAATGATTAAGGAGCATTGTGAAAACTATAAAATAATTGAACACACCACTAAACAAAAACTTATAAATATCGTCTGCTATTCAATTTTCGTTAATTTTTGCAATCATGATATATAAAAAGCATAAAACTAATTATATACTCCTCTAGAAACGGATATAAATCTCTGTCCTAAATCATTTTTTCTTTACATTTTTTAATGATGAAGGAGCATTATGAAAAGCATAAAATAATTGAACACAACCATAACAAAATCTTATAAATATCTTCTGTAATTCAATTTTCGTTAATTTTTGCAATAATGATATATAAAAAGCATAAAACTAATTATATACACCTCTAGAAACGGATATAAACCTCTGTCCTAAATCATTTTTCCTTTACATTTTTTGATGATAAAGAAGCATTGTGAAAACTATAAAATAATTGAACACACCACTAAACAAAAACTTATAAATATCTTCTGTAATTCAATTTACGTTAATTTTTGCAATCATGATATATAAAAAGTATAAAACTAATTATATACTCCTCTAGAAACGGATATAAACCTCTGTCCTAAATAATTTTTTCTTTACATTGTTTAATGATGAAGGAGCATTATGAAAAGCATAAAATAAATGAAGACACCACTAAACAAAAACTTATAAATATCTTCTGTAATTCAATTTTCGTTAATTTTGCAATCATGATATATAAAAAGCATAAAACTATTTATATACGCCTCTAGAAACGGATATATACCTCTGTCCTAAATCATTTTTCCTATACATTTTTTTATGATTAAGGAGCATTATGAAAAGCATAAAATAATTGAACACATCACTAATCAAAAATTTATAAATATCTTCTGTAATTCAATTTTCGTTAATTTTTGCAATCATGATATATAAAAAGCATAAAACTAATTATATACTCCTCTAGAAACGGATATAAACCTCTGTCCTAAATAATTTTTTCTTTACATTTTTTAATGATGAAGGAGCATTATGAAAAGCATAAAATAAATGAAGACACCACTAAACAAAAACTTATAAATATCTTCTGTAATTCAATTTTCGTTAATTTTTGCAATCATGATATATAAAAAGCATAAAACTAATTATATACTCCTCTAGAAACGGATATAAACCTCTGTCCTAAATAATTTTTTCTATACATTTTTTAATGATGAAGGAGCATTATGAAAAGCATAAAATAAATGAAGACACCACTAAACAAAAACTTATAAATATCTTCTGTAATTCAATTTTCGTTAATTTTTGCAATCATGATATATAAAAAGCATAAAACTAATTATATACTCCTCTAGAAACGGATATAAACCTCTGTCCTAATTAATTTTTTCTTTACATTTTTTAATGATGGAGGAGCATTATGAAAAGCATAAAATAAATGAAGACACCACTAAACAAAAACTTATAAATACGTATCTTCTGTAATTCAATTTTCGTTAATTTTTGCAATCATGATATATAAAAAGCATAAAACTATATATATACTCCTCTAGAAACGGATATAAACCTCTGTCCTAAATAATTTTTTCTTTACATTTTTTAATGATGAAGGAGCATTATGAAAAGCATAAAATAAATGAAGACACCACTAAACAAAAACTTATAAATATCTTCTGTAATTCAATTTTCGTTAATTTTTGCAATCATGATATATAAAAAGCATAAAACTAATTATATACACCTCTAGAAACGGATATAAACCTCTGTCCTAAATCATTTTTCCTTTACATTTTTTAATGATGAAGGAGCATTATGAAAAGCATAAAATAATTGAACACACCACTAAACAAAAACTTATAAATATCTTCTGTTATTCAATTTTCGTTAATTTTTGCAATCATGATATATAAAAAGCATAAAACTAATTATATACTCCTCTAGAAACGGATATAAACCTCTGTCCTAAATAATTTTTCCTTTACATTTTTTAATGATTAAGGAGCAATTTGAAAAGCATAAAATAATTGAACACATCACTAAACAAAAATTTATAAATATCTTCTGTAATTCAATTTTCGTTAATTTTGCTATCATGATATATAAAAAGCATAAAACTAATTATATACGCCTCTAGAAACGGATATAAACCTCTGTCCTAAATCATGTTTCCTTGACATTTTTTAATGATGAAGGAGCATTATGAAAAGCATAAAATAATTGAACACACCACTAAACAAAAACTCATAAATATCTTCTGATATTCAATTTTCATTAATTTCTGCAATCATGATATATAAAAAGCATAAAACTAATTATATACTCCTCTAGAAACGGATATAAACCTCTGTCCTAAATAATTTTTTCTTTACATTTTTTAATGATGAAGGAGCATTATGAAAAGCATAAAATAAATGAAGACACCAGTAAACAAAAATTTATAAATATCTTCTGTAATTCATATTTCGTTAATTTTTGCAATCATGATATATAAAAAGCATAAAACTAATTATATACACCTCTAGAAACGGATATAAACCTCTGTCCTAAATCATTTTTCCTTTACATTTTTTAATGATAAAGGAGCATTGTGAAAACTATAAAATAATTGAACACACCACTAAACAAAAACTTATAAATATCTTCCGTCATTCAATTTTCGTTAATTTTTGCAATAATGATATATAAAAAGCATAAAATTAATTATATACACCTCTAGAAACGGATATAAACCTCTGTCCTAAATCATTTTTCCTTTACATTTTTTAATAATTAAGGAGCATTATGAAAAGCATAAAATAATTGAACACACCACTAAACAAAAACTTATAAATATCTTCTGTCATTCAATTTTCGTTAATTTTTGCAATAATGATATATAAAAAGCATTAAACTAATTATATACACCTCTAGAAACGGATATAAACCTCTGTCCTAAATCATTTTTCCTTTACATTTTTTAATAATTAAGGAGCAATTTGAAAAGCATAAAATAATTGAACACACCACTAAACAAAAATTTATAAATATCTTCTTTAATTCAATTTTCTTTAATTTTTGCAATCATGATATATAAAAAGCATAAAACTAATTATATACTCCTCTATAAACGGATATAAACCTCTGTCCTAAATCATTTTTTCTTTACGTTTTTAATGATGAAGGAGCATTATGAAAAGCATAAAATAATTGAACACACCACTAAACAAAAACTTATAAATATCTTCTGTAATTCAATTTTCGTTAATTTTGCAATCATGATATATAAAAAGCATAAAACTAATTATATACGCCTCTAGAAACGGATATAAACCTCTGTCCTTAATCATTTTTCCTTTACATTTTTTAATGATGAAGGAGTATTGTGAAAACTATAAAATAATTGAACACACCACTAAACAAAAACTTATAAATATCTTCTGTAATTCAATTTTCGTTAATTTTTGCAATAATGATATATAAAAAGCATAAAATTAATTATATACACCTCTAGAAACGGATATAAACCTCTGTCCTAAATCATTTTTCCTTTACATTTTTTAATGATAAAGGAGCATTATGAAAAGCATAAAATAATTGAACACACCACTAAACAAAAATTTATAAATATCTTCTGTAATTCAATTTTCGTTAATTTTTGCAATCATGATATATAAAAAGCATAAAACTAATTATATACTCCTCTAGAAACGGATATAAACCTTTGTCCTAAATCATTTTTTTCTTTACATTTTTTAATGATGAAGGAGCATTATGAAAAGCATAAAATAAATGAACACACCACTAAACAAAAACTTATAAATATCTTCTGTAATTCAATTTTAGTTAATTTTTGCAATAATGATATATAAAAAGCATAAAACTAATCATTTACACCTCTAAAATAAGCATATTAACCTCTGTTCTAAATCAATTTTTCTTTACATTTTTTAATGATAAAGGAGCATTGTGAAAAGCATAAAATAACTGAACACACCGCTAAACAAAAACCTATGAATATTATTTTTAATTCAATTTTCTATATATAATAGTTGTAATGATATAGGTGCAATATAATAAGGATAAAACTAATTTTATACACCTCTAAAAAAGGATAGGCTATAAACATCTGTTCTAAATCATTTTTCTCTTACATTTTTTAATGATAAAGGAGCATTATGAAACGCATAAAATAATTTAACACACCACTAAAAAAACCAATAATATAATTTTTAATTAAATTTTCTTTATTTATTTGTTGTAATGATATAGATGCAATATAAAAAGCATAAAACTAAATAATTCTACTAATAAAGAAAAGATTTTATTTCTCTTATCTGTTTCAGTTTTCTTTAATTAGTTATTGCAATGAGATGGGTGCAATATAAAGTCTATAACTTAAGTCTTAAAATACACCAGTAAACACAGGCTTATAAATCTGATTTTAATTTAATTTTTTCAGGCTATTTGATGGAATGATATACGTGCAATATTTGTGGCCTACAACTCATAATAACTCTACAAAACACAAGTAAAATAATATTTTCAGTAGGTTTGAGGCATTTATTGTAATGATATAGGTAAAATATAAAAGCATTGAACCAAATATATACACTAGTAAACATAAAATAATTGTAGTCTGTAATAATTACTTTTCTTTAGCAATTTATTGTAAAGATATATTAGTAAATTAAGCAGCATAAAACTAATGTAATGCCCTGCACGAACAAGCTTTAACAGTACAACAGTGTCTCTAATAGTTCAATTATTATTATTTAAATGTTTTAATAAGCTAGGTGTAATATTTTAGGCATAACCTGACAAATAAAATGCAATCTACTCTCTGTAAATTATATAACTCATAGTAATAATAATCTAAGTCCTATAGACCCAGTTATTCATAAAGATGTAAGTAAAATAACAAAATATGAGATTCTTCTGAGTGTGTTTCACATTGCATTAGAAAGTAATTTTTTATTTACAATAATTATTAAAAGTGTTTGTAGTCCACCAGTTTTAATTTTGGGTTCTATTTATTTATAGTTCCGGAGCAATAATTCCACTATTTTATTATTTTCTCAATACATTTGAAGATGAAAATTAATATAACACAATCTAGTTTGATTTCGTGTATTTCATTATCTTCCTGTAAAGTACGTATGTGTGCACAAATGAATGTATTTATAAACTATATAAGAACATACATAAATATAGTAGATATTTATAGAATAGGGCCTACATAGAAACGCTAATATTTTTGTGACGGATAACAAAATGTTACACTTTTATTGTTACAGATCAAAAAAATACATTTATGAAATTTAGTAGTGATTATATTAAATCAATGTATTAGTTTCAATACTAAGGACGATATACCATATTATGGTCAGGTGGGAAATTTTTTTCTCCCTCGAGTTGGTTGTTTCCTTTACTAATAAATCCGCTAGTAGCGCACAGCACCAGTTGAGTCTCAGCAGTAGTGTTGTTAACTTTATGCGATCTAACGGCCTATTTGAATATTCTGAAATGGCGGAATCCTTCGAAAAGGACTGTGGTGTGACAGTTTTTGAATTTTTCGATGGCTCCGGAGTAAATCGGCTCCTTACAAGCTCTCAAACTAACGGGCAGTACATAATTAAATGTATGGTGTACCGCGATTCCAGCGAAGAAGACTGTGAACTCTTTGTGACAGGAATTCCGAGGGAAAACTTTGACTATAAGAAAGCGATTCAGTATTTCTTTGAATTCGGCAAAACGTCGACGATTCGGTTGATGATGAATTTCTCGGGAGAAAACCGAGGTTACTGCTTCATACGTTACGTGAATCCTTGCTACGCCCAGGAGGCACTGCAAAAACTGAACTGCTTGGAACTGCTCCCCAATCTATATCTTTGGGCCGTAGTGTCAGAAGATAATCGCTGTTTGTTCGTCAACCAAATCCCAACCCGCTTGGACAGATACGACATCTCCAAGGTATTTAATAAACTTTATGGGGTGACCAAAATAATGATTTATCAGGATGCCAAGAACAGCTCTTTGAACAGAGGGTACGTGTACATCGAGTTTTATAACCACCACTCTGCATCTGTCGCCCGTAAGATTATACCAGGCTTGATGGCCCGAGAGTGGGGTGTAGCAGGTAACAGAATTGCCTGGGCAAAGAAAGAGAACAAAATACCAGAAGAAGCTATGGGAAGGGTGAGTGAACTATTTGCAACTATTAACTTTAAAATTATTCATTGCATTGTTTTCTTACAACCGCTTGTATATTTTTATAATAATTAAATACTATCAATACATTGATTCAAGTAGTATAGTGCAGCCTATTAATGCTTCTAATTTCGAGTAAGTCTATGTTTTCACTTTTTAATGAATAAGGGAAATAATTTAAAACTTTTCATATTAGATATACAATCAACGAATTTTTTATGTCTTTTATAGTCATTCAACGGTTTAGCTACTAAAAAAGTTATAATTTTGAACAAATTTATAAAACCCAAATATATATAACTTGGAGTATTAAGCTAAGCCTAGGTGCACGATAAAGAATGGTAAATATTTAGTTTAAGCGGTGTTTATTTCCTGTGCCCACGTGTACGATTTTAGCGAAAATAATTATACCGGCCGACCCAGAAAGTCATTAGGAATACGAAAACTCTCGCTCAGGAAAATAAATACCATTTTATCAAATTAAAGTTGTGTAAGAAATTAAGTGTCAGATGTACGTTTGCGTATCAACGGCGCGCCGTATTACGAATACGTATATTTAAAGCTTCATATACTATATATTTATAGCTTCAAAGTGTCCAGTCAGGATAGATTTGGTTGTAATTTTATACAACATTACCTAATTAAACGTCTACTTCGTCACGTGATCTCTATTCTAGCCTTACATGTGTACATTTGGTTAAACGTAAAAAATTATAACCAAATCTATCCTGACTGGATACTTCATAGGTATATAAAATTAACCTTCCATGGCAATAACAAACAATAATTGTCATTATAGCTTCAGGACATGTTTTTGATTCATTTTATGTGCATTGTGGGTGGACAATGTGCACTTTTACCAGCACTATTAGCATCACTTTGGGCGGAATTATAATTTCCCGAAATTGTTAATTTTTGGGGCGTGAGCAAGAGTTGTAATAATTTTTTTCGTATCTCTGGTGACTTTTTGCGCCGGCCGGTATAATTATTTTCGCTAAAATCGTACACGTGGGCACGGGAAATAAATATCATCTTATTGAAAATATTTTAATCATATTTTACATATGTATGGCACGGTTTTTATGGAAAACTGGTAAACCAATTGCTAGAGGTGGGGGTAGAAATATTTTTGCTATACCCCTTATGATAATTAAAAATTCGCCTTTTGTTACTTGTTGTGTTATTTAATTACTTTTAAGAAAGATCTAGGTTAATAAAATTCATTAGTAGTCCTTATGTTACTACCATCTATTTCCATGTGGCCCTTTTTATACATTAAAAAAGGTTTTGTGTTTGTGCGTGTGTTTGATGTATTTATTTATATAAGTATATGTATCTGTGTATAATATATGAAGGGGGTAAATATTACGTGGTAGTTTTGTATGCGCGCGCTTGTGTGTGTGTGTGTGTGTGCGTTTTAGGTGTTGGTGTTTAAAGAAATCCTTAGTTTCGATTATTTGGTTCCCGTTTCTGTTTTTACAAAATTAAGTAGCCATGTAACGTAACAACTACCTTTAACCTAGTTATAAAAAAATAGAACCTCTTAAACCACAAAAACCTTTTATTTATGTTCTGATGTAAATTTCAAATCCAAATCAATCATCTTCAGAGAAAATTACTACAAGACTAACCCGTACATGTTCTAGGACTACAAGGGTTAGTATTTTAGTAATTTCCTCTGAACATGATTGCTTTCAAATCGAAATGTACATCAGAACATTAATAAAAGGTTTTTGTGGTTTAATAGGTTTTATTTATTTATATTACAAAAATATACCACAGCTGGGTCAAGTTATTATTATCCTAGTTGTGTTTACCTATGCCACCTAATAGCTCCTACCTAATGAGAACACTTCACCTTTTGACTAAAAACACTTGTAAATATGTTATACTTGCCTATAGTAGCACTTACTTTATAATTGTTGAGGACGGCCGTTTCAGAAGCTGTATCCCATTGTCAACTCAACCCGTAACTAGTTATAAAGTAACTAAAAAGTAAGCGCTATTATAGGTAAGTGTAACATATTTACAAGTGTTTTTAGTTAAAGACCAGTAACTCGAGTGAAGGTGGAAGCAACAAATATATTTTGTTTTGTTTAGATTACTACTGTGTTTCTACGAGGGCTGAGCAGACATATTTCTGAATACGTTATCAGAGATCTGATAACTTCAATGATAAATTTTCCTTACTTAGGGATTAAAAAAATCGTCCACCATGGCCACTATGCATTCATTCACACCTGCACCAGAGCTTTTGCAGAGGCGGTCATCAAAGCTTTGAACGGTAAGTAATAACACGATCTCTTATACCCCTTACTTTTATGTAAAATATTGTGCAATACACAATTAAATGGAGTGAAGACGGCCTTACGAGACTTTTATCAGTACGGGCAGATATATAATGTGAACATTTATTCTTATTTTGGTAAATATGCATGATTTATTCAAGGACATATCCGATTAAGTATGGATTAAAAATGATTAGAATCTAATTTTTTACTTTAATTAGTAAAGACCTTCAATTACATTTTTTTGAGAGCTTAAATTTTCATAATAATTAGATTTATAAAGGGTTACTTGTTCTCATGTAACTGAACATTGGAGAACTTTGAGATCTCTGTCGAAAGCTACCATCCCAGAGCTCTCAACTGACTTATTCCACATTAAACCTTGGCCTTTTGCAACTATTTATCGTTGCTGCATATATGGCAGGGGTTTTATTTCTTCGGTAAGTTAGCATGACTATAGAGTGATACCATATGGTGAGAATATTTATCCTCCACGAAATATTAGTACCGTCTTCATTATGTTACATATTACTCGTTCGAAAAACATTGCAGTGATGTAACAGGTAGTTTATTGCTTATTTATCTAATTACAGGTATGATATCTAAATACTCGTAGTTTGAAATTATTAGGATCTGTTCACAATTATACGTACTTTCTTATATGCAACAGCCTAAACAAAACGGAAAATATTATATGTCTTATAAAAGATATTAAAACTAACTAACGCTTCAGTCACGGCTTTGCCGTGCAAGTTTAAAGGTGTACACTTTATACAAACATCATAATGAATATAAATACTATACAATATAAGGAGTTTTTATTGTTAATTGAGCCATTTAAATTAGAAAAAAATTAGTAAAAAATCACCTATCAAATCTGTTGACAAAAATCTATAAATAAGATATTATTTTACTAACCTTTTTCCAATGAAATTTAATATTTTTTTTAAAATGTTTGAAATACATATTGATCCATCTGAAAATGATCCAAATATGAGACAATGAGTTATAAATGAATAAGTACTTACCTTTTTTATTAAAAAATAGATAAAAAATCCTACTAAACGTATTGTATATTTTATTTTTAATTTTCGCTGGTACTTTGATTATCTCAAAACCTTTTTATATAAAACACTGGTGTTTTCCATGTGGAGCAAGAATCACTAAACTACTGGAAGAGCTTAATACAATAGAACATGCTACGTAAAATTGTCTATGTGAGAAAGAATCATCTCTCAAACCAACTTCAACTCTATGAGTTTTGCATAGCAGTCAATAAATGTCATGTTGACTTTAGTTAAACTTAATTTAGTATTTTTAAACATAACAGCTGATCCGACAGACGTTGTCCTGTTAAAAGTATAAATATTCACTTCGCATAGAAATTAAAAGTAAAAAAAGGAATTAGTATAATGTTTTTTTTTGTAATGTACAACAGTATTTAATTAGTTTTAGATCATATCTGACCCAAAGTATATGAAATCATAGTTACTAAATAAATTTAAATCAGTATTTCTAGAACTTAAGCGTAAATAATAGCCTAATTGATATGATTCTCGAAACAAAACAATTTAGTCTAATTTCATATCTATTACATTCAAATAATACGTTAACACACACAAAAATATAATTCATATTTATTATTTTATAAAACTATTTATTTATTAACTTATAAATTAAAGACTTTTTCAATTCAATAACATTTTACTTAATATTTTACAGAAAATAAAGCACGCATTAAAACAGCTGTTATGCAAACTAACCTAAACACATATAAAATGTTGTATGAAATCTTATTTTCACTTAATTTAAGTATCAGCTGTACATCATAGCGTGATTATCGCCATCTATGGGTAATTAGTTGAATCTATATTAATAATTCCTAATGTAATTATAAATGACTGAACTCGGAATAAAGGTGACGCCAGAAAAGTAGGTGGTTGCATTTTAAATTTTTGTCTTGTTTTTTTTTTTAAATATCAACTTAGACATCTCCAATCGGGCTCCAATTATGACAGAACCTTTCCAGAAGTTCAATAACTTAGCAGCGTTTCGTGCCGATCGTCTAAACGGTTCACATTATACAGCCAGGCAGATGTAAACTCTGTGTATTTCTTATGGTAGATTTATACCCTGCATTTTTTAAATTTCTACCCCTTCAAATAAAAATTTTGCAAAATCCTCTGTTAGTGCGCACCTATGTAGTATAACAAAGGCCCCCTATAAATGTTAAGCCCGTATCATTATCAGTTTCGGCTCTGTGTTGATCATCAGTAGTCAGGACTTCAGTTTGTATATAGAGCGTTTAAAACGTTGCATGTCTGTGTCTTTCACCTTTACTTAAAGGTTAACTATTTGTTTCCTTGAGTTGCTCTAATTGCCTTGAAAACAAGACTAATTTTTAAAGAAAATTAAGGCTTTTATTAAATTTACTAATTTTTACGTAAAGCATTGACAAACATTGAATTCGAGGCGAACATTTTTGCGTATAATACATGTTGGACACTTTTGATATATTTTCTGACATCCAATGGTGTTATGTTAGACCTGGATAAAACCGCCTTGTAGTAGATACAGATAATCCCCATCTCTCCTGCGGGATGTTTGTGTATTGTTAAAGTAACCGTTGCCAGTTGTTTTACATTAGACTGGGTTTCTCCAAAGTTGTTGAACATATATTTTTGCTTAAATTGTACCGGAGAGAAAACAATTCAATAACGTCGAAGTAGAATATTCCAAATAAAAAACAATCACAAAATATTTTCATTATTTTTATATTAGACAAACAATTTAGTCTTATATTAAAAGTATATTTTAAAAAAAATCTAAACTACAAAAACACGTTCATAAATTCGACTGTTGAGAGACCTATGAATTTGAAATATATACATTTCAATTTTTAAATAGGTTTATTTTTTCGACCGTAAAGTCCAGTGTGCTAATAAATATCCGTTTCATTTTGTACCCTTATAGGAAGGTGTTAAATGTTTTGGCAAACCGACGAGCGACGAGTTGACCTGAAGTAATGGTTGGAGTAATGTAACTCTACGGCGAATTTGACCTTCGCCGCTACTTCCCCTTATCGCCGATGCGGACGCTTACTTCTAACTCTCCTCGTCTTTGCTGACGTTGGTGAAACCGAAAAAGCAGATGTTTTATCCTTATAAAAACGTTGACTAAGATGTGTCTGGGTGTAGTGAAATACCATTTAGTCAGGCAACTTGAGGTTTCAGCTTGGGGAATAATTAAGTGATTTTATTTATACCATTGAAGCAACTCGATTTTTTCGATTTACTGCTATTTCGAATTTCTTTCTAAAAAAGAAAAAAAACCTAAATACAAAACTGAAAAATATTTTTTTTTAATGGAAAATTCTTACAAAACCTGTAAGAAGAATGTTACATTCTGTTATAATCTAGTGGTTACATTTTGAAAGCGCAAACATATCCTAATTTACAAAAACACAAAACTCTACATATTGAACGTTTCTCAAGAATACATGTCACTGTATAACATAAACAATATATAAACTCTATTGTAGAATTTACATGGTTAGATTTGATTAGCAGAATATTAGTTATATAATTTATACGTTTATAATTATGTTGATATATATGTTGCGAACCTGGAAAATGAAGGCCACTCATTCGTTTAGCAATCGGTTAGTTTACGTAGGATTGATTTTTTTGTAATAACGTTATCTATTCTGATTGGATTCTTTATAGGTATACTCGTATTTAATTATAGCTATATCCTAATAAAGTATAACAAAATGCTTCTAATCGTAAAGAAATACTTGATGAAACTGTTCTGTAACAGTGAGGTTATGTAAGCTTAAATCACTACTTCCGATATTAGAGGTTTTATCCTCTATTTTAAAATCACCTACGTTTGTCTAGAATATACAACATATTTTTTGTAACAGAAGGGATAGGTAATAACATAGATGTACAATGCAAACACAATAATACAAGGAGGAACAAACAAAATGAAATCGAACTCTTTTTCGAATATTATATTTTTTATTTTGTAAAATATTTCCAAATCCCCATTTTCTTTATCATATTGAAAATATTATTTTGTTCCTTTTTTTATTATTGCTTTTACTTAAGGGCTGGATTTAGTGGATGCAAGAGAAAAAATGTTCAAAAGAGGTAAAAAATCAAAAACGTTTACACTGAAATATTTAAATTTCCTTTCATTTAACTAAAGAATACAATATCAAGATAATTTTATTTTAAGGATTTTTAAAATAAATAATCACGTAGTTGGTGATCTACGCCTGAAGTTAATTTAGATATAAAGCTAGTAACTTATTCAATTATTTCCACGTAGTCCTGGGTGTTTTAACATATATAGAACAAGATTTATGTTAATATATAAGATCAATGCTAGTTTTTCTTTCGGGACATCATTAATCCAGGATCGATTCATAGACTACTTTTTTATCTTGTATATTATTGGAAGTATTCTATGACCTAAATATATATGACATTTGCATAGTTAATTGGTATAGGCCTAATTATTCCATTATATTTTGCTAGAAACAATATATGTTTATGTAAGGTAAAATGCGAACAAATTCCTTTAACTATACAAATACTTATATAATACACACCTTCATTCTCTGAATTGCGCTATACAAATCTTATCGCATATGACATTGTATAAATAATTTGTAATTATTTTCTCTGTATATTCCCTCCGTACGTACGGATGTGACCTGGCTAGTTGGAACGGTGATGTAGGTACGGTGACCATATTTTTACAAGTTAATATCGGGACAACCTACTTTTGGATGAAGTAGAATGTAAGAAGTACTTAGACCCACAAAAGTCCAAAAGCAATTAATTTATATAAATTGTATCATATCATATATATTATAACATACATATCCCTTAAAATGGTTTATTTTTGTTATTTAACAAATTTCTAAGAATCGAAAATATCTGTTTAGGCGTATTTATTAAGATTTAAAATTTGCCAAGGAACGAATAGGTCGCATTTTACTGTACGGCGTATTGCCGATACTTCACTGCTAAGTATTTATTTTTGTATACAAAAGAATTTTAAGCATTAGTCAAAATAGAATAGATATTCGGGACAAATATATAATTTTACAGGACTCCGGGTCACAACTCTAAGGGGTGCATGATCACCGTAGCTATATGGTCCAAGACCAGGGGGCAAGCCGAGGCCTTAGGGGATGTGTCTC